>JASSUY010019076.1:4858-29150 GCA_032466535.1 Forpus xanthops | reverse complement strand
GAGAAGAGAAGAGAAGAGAAGAGAAGAGAAGAGAAGAGAAGAGAAGAGAAGAGAAGAGAAGAGAAGAGAAAAGAGAAGAGAAAAGAGAAGAGAAGACTGGAGGAGGGAGGAACTCCGCCAGAAGTTTCATGTGTTTAGTTGTACTTCAAAGTGGCTGCCCCACTGCTGTGCTCTGTCCCGAGGGGAGGAAGCGCGGCACCAAAAGGACCGCCGACCCTACTTCCTCGCGGGGCAGGAAACACTAGCGGGTGTCCCTGCGCCTCTCTCCCATGGCCCCAGGCGCTTTCCAACGAGGACCAGGCAAGGCCGAGCGGCGGGACCCGACGCGGAGCAAGCACTTCTCCTCATGTCCCCACTCTTGGGACCGAGCTATTGCGTCCTGGAGGGGAGGGGACGCTCTTTTGGTGTTAAAAAGAAAATAACCGGCAACGGAAGCCAGAAAGGGGATAGGGGGGAAGTAACTCAAGGTCCAGTAAGTGAATGAAAGGGGGCACCAGGGGTGTGCCTTGCCCCGGGCAGGCGGGATTGGGCGGCCTCGACACCGCCCCGAGGGGCTCCGCGGGTGTCATGGGGCCGCCGCGGTGGCCGTGAGCGGGGCGTCCCGGAGCCCGGCCCGACTCACCGGCCGGCCGGGAGCTTGGCCGTGGAGCCTCCGCAAAAGACGCTCGTGTGTGTGGGTCTGGTGTGTCGCGATATAAAGCAGTTTTGGCCAGGAAAGAAAGAAAAGGGGGGAATAAAAAGAGAGCAATTGTCTTTCCAACTTTTTTTCGCTCCCTTCCTCCTACAGCACTAATTCCTCTGTGTGGGCAAACAGCTCTTCTCCTTTGATTCTTAGTCACAGCCCCTAGATTAAATACGGTTTTTAATGAGAGCCGTGGCTGCGGTTGCATTAGGTGATGATCGTTCTGAAGACGAGATGACCTGTTTTGATGAAGACGGTGTGACCTGTAGGGAGAGAGGGAAAGGTCAGCCGCATGCAGTGGCCAGATTTCTGCTCCTTCCCGGCGCATGCTGCTACAATATTGATCCGCGGAGAAAGATAAACATAAAAGCTAGATCCTCTGTCCTGAATACTAATGAACGCTGCTTCCAGCTTTTAATTGTTGTTGAATTCTTGTTTCCACCGTAAATATTTGCTGACCTCTGTAGGGCAATTTCCCCCACGGTTTGGTTTAATTTTCTTTTGTTTTGTTTTCTTTAATTTTATTTTTCCTTATTTTACCTTATTTTGCTTATTTGCTTTCCAATCCCTGAACTCCTCTCCCGTTGGAAATCTCGTCGGCAAGTTACTTTCCACAGCAGCCAAGGCGCAGCCAACCCCCCGGCTGCCGCCGCCCGCATCTCGTTTCCATGAGACGGCGCAGCGAAGGCACACGCTGCTCAGAACGGGGAAAAGCTCTTCTGAGAGGCGATATCTCGACCTGGGATCCACCTTTTGGATTTCTGCTTTATTACTCCCTCCATTCCTTCCCAGCAGAACGCTGCAGATGACACCGGAGTTGTTTTTTGGGGTGTGTTGTTAATTCATTCAATTTTATTTTATTCCCTCCTCTCCCGGACCATGTGGCGAATCCAGCAGTTAAATTGGAAGAGGGCTCTCCTTTCAAAGCCCAGTTTCCCAACTGTTCTCAGACTAGATACCCCTCCGGTGTGCAAAGAGGGATGGAGAAACGCTGCTACACCGGGAAAAGAGCCGCTTTCCCCTAGCCGTAGCAGGGCCCCCCGGCCGGGCTGGAGGAGGGATGGAGGCTGTGCTCGGAGGGTTTTCTCTGTGATGGCAAATGGTTAAGGATCACTTGCCATCCCGGCACCCTCTTGGTAATATTTTGCCCTTCGAGGCGGTCAATATCAGCTGTAAATCAGGTAAAGCGGTTAATGAACCAGATATCCCCAAATACGGGTTTCAAGTTTCTGTGGCTTCGCAGGCGACCCAGAGCAAGCACCAAGTACAGGGGCAATTAACTCTACCGGACTGATATTTAGGAAAACCAGGGAGATACTAACTTCTAATTCCCGTCATTACAAATAATTTTCATGAAGGAAACTTCTAAAAGGCACACACCCCCTCCTTACACTTCTCAGTCTATTTTTAACCCCTCAGTGATTTACTACGTTAGTAATTTTAGAGGATACAGTTTACAGCTTGAGTTATTAGACTGAACACCTCTGGCTGACACCACAACACCTTTTTTTTCTGCCTGCAGCTGTGAGTCACAACCCCATTTTCATACCAAACTGCTGCACATTCCTTTACAATATAGACTTCCTTCTCTCAAAGATCAAACACTCTCCAGCCAACGTGTTTATTTTAAAATACAGGAAAATTAAAAGTAAACATGAACTTAAAAGAAAAACAAATGCTGCATTTCTTTCCCTGCTGTCCCTCCGACTAAAATAAAATGAAATAAAATTAGGACTGAACGGTGTGGATCTCGTCAATAAAATAATAGAGTGACAGAGCCAAAACAGTTGATTTTGACTGCAACAGGAACGGATCCTTCTGTTTGCTGTTATTTATTTATGTATTATTGTGGCTATGGTTTTAATTATATGTGGGAATGTCAGGCCAGGATGCTGTAACCGAAGCCTCCCTTTAACACACTTTTCCTATTTGTTTAATGTCAGTGCTACAAGGCTAGAATAAGCACCAGGAGGAAAATGGTTTCAATATTCATTTTAAGAGCTTACAACGGAGAATCCTGAATCCCAGGAAAACCCGCAGGCCTGCTCCGCGGAGACGCCCGGTGGGACCACGCAGGTTTCCTGCTCCTCTCCAGGTTTCGGTGTGCGGGGAGGGAGCTGAGGAGGGGAGCTGCGGGAGGAAGAAGTGCCCGGAGTAATTTCTACCCGGCTAAGCGGGGGTTTAAAAGCCTCCTTGCGGCTCAGTGCCACGAACAGTGGCATGCTTTATCATTCTTATTGGGGTGAAGATAGATTTAATCTCTGATCCTCCTGGTGACCTCCTGCCTACTCCTCCACTTGGGTTTGAGAGGAGACTTCGCTGCAAGTCCTTCTTCTTCCATCTCGCTGGTTTTTGGGATTTTTTTTTTCACCCAGAAGGACTGTACCCGGTCGACATCATCTCCTCACAGATCCCCTTCAGTCTTTCCCCACGTCACGGGAATGACAGGTGAGAAAGAGGAGCGGGACGTACCTGTCCGCATTTATTTATGTTTGGTACTCATGCAGACGGAAAAAGATAATTTTAAATGAGAAAATAATTAAGAAAGGAAAGGAAAAGCAAACTGAAGGAACATTCGCTTTAGGAAATAGATCAAATAACCCCTCCTCAAGCCTCTCCAAATTCCCCGTAACCGAAGAGGAGCCAAGGCGCTGAGCGAGGCAGGCGGCGAGCCCATACCGCGCCCTGCGGCTGTGCTTGGGGCGGAGCAGAACCATCGCCCGACGAACGCGGACCTTGCAAGTCCCCTGAGTCCTCAGATCCCCTGGGCTCAGATCTCCCCCCGTGTCAAGGGCTTGCTGATTGCTCGCCGTCGGGGCCAGACGTAAGCCCAAATATGGAGAGGACAGCAGGGGGCTGTCCGCACTTGAGAGCTCTCCCGCACTCGCAGGTACCGCCGCTGCCCGAAGCCAGTGCCCTACCGTTCCCTGCCTGCCCGCACTTGCCCCAGCGCTTCCCGACGAGCGCACCCGCTGCGCTCCCGTCCCCCTCTTCCTGCCTGTGCACTCGCTGCTAGCCCCGACTCCACGCGGAAGGAGCAGCGCCGGGACTCGCAGCGTCGGGTGTTCCCCGATTTGGGCAAACTACACTCTCTAAGGCGGAGGGCTGAGGGTTACCCCCCTTCAAAATGGAAAAAAAGGAGAGGTGGGGGGGGACTTTGTCGTTTCAGCCCTTAAATAAAAGCCTGGGACTTGGTAAAGGCGGCAAGAAATCCGCGAGGTCCTGCTCTGCTGGTGGAGGCTGCCGGATCAGCACGGGTGCACTTGCTGACTCGCCTACCCCAGCGGGGTGTCCCGCGGAGGCTGCGCTGTCTCCTTCGACAGCGGCCACGACCCCGGCGGGACCTACCCCGTCGGTGCCCAGGACCCGCTCCCTCCCCGTCCCTCAGCCACCAGCGCATCGTGATCCTCTTCGCCGACCTCCCGTTGGGGGTCGGACACTGCACGGCAGCGGTGGGGGTACCCCAAGGAATTTGGGGTATCTGCATCAGATGGGCTGCGGTGCCGGCAGCAAACAGCCACACCCCCCCCACCCTCCCCAAGGCTCGCCCTCCCTGTTTCACCCGGCTTGTGCCTTTCCTTTGTAACAGATAGTTGCGACATCTCCGTGTCTGTCCCTCCGTGGGTTCTGACCTGGTGGGATGCACTGTGCGACCGCCGGCACCGCTCTGCTGCTCAGCGGCCAACACTCGCCAGCTGCTTCCCGAGAAGCAGGAACCTACAACACTTCTAGGCGGGGGTTTAACAAAAATAGGGGTAGCCGCGTTTAATTAAAAGCCTCGAGGACTCTCTGGGGCCAGGGGAGCCCGCGTTAAGGCAGTGAAGAGGATTTCACCGGCAAGTCTTTCAGGCTGCTCCTGCTCTCCCTGAGGGGTCCCTGTATTCTCGTTGTTGTGAATAACTGATGAAGACCAGAGGCTGCTTTTGCCCTGAAATGCGATGAGCGCAGTTTTACCATACGACCAGTTGCTGCTTCTATTTTTTCGCAGGTTTGTTTCCCCGCCTTCGGCAGGTTACGAAGGGGTTGTGCGTCCGGGCACTTCCAGGCTTTGCTCGACAGAGTCCTGTGACATGCAGCTCCGCAGGCAAGGGGACAGCCCTCCCCTCTCCCTGTCCTCCATACAGAGCCCCCAGAGTCTGCGTCGAGGGGCGTGGACCCGCCTGTCCCGTCCTCTGCTTCTTCCCTGGTGGGACAGCGGAATCTCCCCCTCCTTACTTCGTTCGTGCAACCTGCCGCTCCGAACCTTTTCTGCCGGGCGAGACGCAGGACTGCCACCCTCGGTGCTACCGGGCATGGTTCCTGAACCCTCTCCCGGGAGTCAGAATGTTTCGGGTCGCGTATCCCCCATGCGCGGTGCTGCGGCATTTGAGCAAATGCCCACCGTGGGGACCTTTAAAGCTTCTCTTCGAGGTCACTGTGCCACTTTGCGAAATACGTTCACCATGCTCCGGAGCTTCCGAGCAACCCGCACCCGGGTAATCCTGGTCTCTCGGTCCCTCCATCTGTTACGGATAGAGAGACATGACAGAGGAGGGCTGAGGTTCCCTCCTGGTTCCTGGCACTCCCGCGACCCCTTCCGCAGTGTTCCCTGTGCCAGGAGCTCCTCGGTGAATCTTGCTCCCTCTGAGACCCCGGATGGCATCCCGTACGCGCCGTCGGAAGAAGCAGCAGCGGGCAAGGATGCTCAGCGAAGTGGCTCCTGCGGGGCTGGCTCATGTTGTCCAGGCTTTCCAAGGGCATCCACGCGAGACTACCTTCCGCAGGACCCTCTGCTGCCAGCTCAGCAACTCCTCTGCACATCCCAACCCACCCTAAAGTGCCCACTGAAACCTACACTCGCTGAAGACACGAGTGACATTAAAAATGATGCTCCACTGGATAAAAGAGACTGTAAAATGTAACCTGGTATTGGAACAGCTACACAGTAATACCCGTTTTCTTTGTCTGTACAGTGGCAACTTTTTCTTTCAGCAAAGGGAATAACAAGCAGAAAGGGCAGAAGGTGACATGAAGATGCAAAGGAAGAGTTTCAGGGTCAGGTTCTTTCTTCCCAACCAAGCACCATTACCTGCCAAAAGAAAGCTCATACATTTTATTTGCCTTCCATGGACTTGTATATTTAGCACATCTTTCATTGTCCCACCGTGCTTCCAGAAAGTTCCTATACCTTAGCCTGCAATTGGAAGCTGCTGTGTGAGATTTTGGCAACCTTCCTTCTGCTACAGCTGTAAAAGGAGATTTTAGCCTCCAGCAGAGTTCATTCACCCCGTCACTCAGGCCAGATATTAGGTGACTAAATCAGATGTTGGGGTGGCTCCTTGTGCAGCTGAAATAATCTGCTCCCACATGCAGTCCACTAGAGATGTCACCACCTAAGCCAGAATGACAATGACAAACCAAAGCCCCAGCCAATTACCTTAAGCAATGATTACATCATATGTAGCTCATATCAGCTTTGCTATTACCAAAGAACAGTGGAGGCTAAGTGACAGAATGAAACAGCAAAAATTCTGGGTTTAGCCCGTGTTACAGGCTTGTGCTCTGAAATTGATGGGTATCTTAATCTCTCATCCTAATTTCTTCAGGAGATGAAGCAATGGAAATAATGCATGGAGTTTTATTTTTTTTTAAAATATGTTCCTTTAATACCCTCAAATAGTAATCCTTCAGTGCATTACTTCTTGCCTTCATGGGGTTTAAGTGGATTTTAAATAATTCCTAGACCTTGCACAGACCCTTTACGGATAAATACCTTTTATCCTCTGTACCTGCATGGATTTTGCTAAGCAATATTAATGGTGGGGTGCATTAGGAATACCTAGATGGGCAGCACCAACCTCTGTGGCACTGTAAGGAGCTGCTGAAAAGATAATTGAGGTGTCAAGAGGCTGCATTGGGAAGGAGCAGCAAGAATGGATGAACTTCAAGAGCAAACAGACCATTTTAATTCAGTATTCCAGGATGGGAAAGACAGACACCCCAGCAGAACTGTTTTCAAAGACTGGTTTATATGAAAACTCAATAGTGTTGTGGTCATATCCCATTTGTTTGAGAATATTTACTCTTCTGTTGTTACTTGAGAGCCTTTGATGTTTGCTCGGTTGACCCATCCTGATTCTTTCCCCCTTTGCTGCCTGTAGGCACCTTTTGTCACTGCATGCCTACATGCTTTATATCCAGTCTCTGTATGGATTAGAGTTGTCTCTTGGGCAAGCTGGACAAAATGAAACCTCCAGGTTTATTTCAGCTGATTTGAACTGCTGCCAAGGCAAGAGCCACACTCCATTTCTCAGGGACTGTGTTTTAAAAATCTCATGGGCATAGATGTAGTAAGGAACAGAACACTCAATTGCCGTTTATTTCCTGAAGGCATTTCTGCATCTTCTTAAGGTTGAATTTTATGAAGACTCACCCCATTAAATTCTAGCCCCAAGCTGTGGTTTGGTTTTACACATGTCTGTGAGGCAGTTTTCCTTCTACAAAAAAAACCCCAACCCAATGGTTTTAAATCTGGTAAGATTGAATGCTTGATGGGGATTGCTGTTAAAGGGACCTGGAGTTTAGCAGAGAAGTAGAAAATCAACTTTTTTCTTTTTCTTTTTTTTTCTTTTTTTTTTTTTATGGAAATCTTTTTATAAAACAGTGATATTTGGGCTGTTTTAGAAATCTATATGAAATACTGAAATTTATAATACCAATTCATCTCTGTGCAAGATTGTCCTTTGAGACGTATCTTCATTCCTACTATGCAAAAGAGAAGAAAACTGAATTTTAGGCTTCTGTCTGTATAGAATTAACAGATGAATAAACAAATATAAATCCTGAACCAATTCCTCCAAGGAAGTGCCCGAACCACACCAAGAACCATGAGAAGTGGTCTTACTTGCTTCGTGAGTGGGCACCATTCAGCGAAGAACCCAGGTATCATCTGGGGATGAAGAGCTGACCAGCTCTTCTCCTTCCCCCCAAGAAGGAGGTTTCATCAGGTCATGATTAAGGAAAGTAGCAGGGCATGTTGTAGTCCCTTGCAGATCTGTCAATCCAACATCTTCCAGGAACAGTAGATTCACACCCACAAAATTATAATTAAAGAAAAATGTGTGCTAATGGCAGCAGATGAGCAGAAAACCTACTTTGTGCCCATAGGAAAAGAAACCCCCCCAAAAAAAAACCCAAAACAACAAAACACATCTATGTGGGAAAAATAAAAAGCATATGCTTGAAGCTGTTATCATATAAACACATGCGTATAACATGAACTTTTCCAGCATGCAAATAAATTGACTTGCCACTCAACATAGTTTCGATATACTGAAATTTGAAGTAATTAGAGGACAGCTGCTGGGCTCCATTCAGAAATATTTATTTTATTTTTATAACACTTGGGATATTTTCTGTATTTTCAGAGGTATTAGATTTCAGTTTGCTACAGTTAATGTAATAGAAAATTCTGTAGTCATTATTGACTGCAACTGCCAACATACAATTTGAGAATTCAAGTCCAATGTGGAAAACTGGTGATGGATATTGAAAACAGTTTGTGCTCATACTTTACCTTACAACTGATGGTTAGAACTGAGCTGGTTTTTGAGGAGTTACAAGGGGACATGCAAGCTAGTTCCAGTGAAAGCAGACATCCACAGACATAGCGCTGCGGTCTGCAATCAGTAGTTTAAGGAGACTGGGTTGGTCTGTGCGGTTAGGTTGGTTTGATCTGACAGGAAAAGATAACTGGAATTCAAAGTCTATGATGACAGATTTGGTAATATGTGATGACATTCCATATATCATCCTGCATTAATGTGACTACTCGTTAGGGTCAGAATACTCTCATTGCCAAACTGTCCTGCACAATCCAAAAGTGTTCTTGCTTTCCTTGTGGGCTGGAGCAAAGTGCTGCCCTGAGTGGAGGAGCATGTGGGTAACTAACTCACATCCCTCTTTGCCTGAGGCCCTTTGGTGCTATGCCAAGCACAGGCTGGTGAAATCTGAAGCACAACCCTTTCCCAGTGCCAGGCAGGGATTTGGCCCTTCCATGCAAAATGGCTTAATGCTCTCTGTGCAGCTCTGCATCTATATGATCTCTTTTTCTTTTCTGTAGTGGCATGGAGGCTCAGGCATATGACTAAAATTGTGGGGGATTCTAAAGAAATCTTGGAACTAGAGAAACCTGACCGTTTCTATCAGGAACGGTATCAGCTGTTCATGTGTTTTAAAGGGATCCAAGTGCCTGTGCTTCCAGTGACAGTGGGACATTTTCTACAACACTGGGGAGACCAACCAAATTGTACCTAGATACTTCTGTGTCTGCCTAAATTTTACCAGAAACTGTAATTGGAGAAGCATTTAATATTTTTCCTGCTAAGGAGGTGGGGTATTGTGTGGCTGTTGTCTGGCTGTTAGTCTAAGCTCAGTACTTTCCCTGTCTGCTCCTTAGGGACCAATCTGGACTCCCAGTCCGAGTGTCCCCTAACTAGCAGGATTTAATGAGCACTACTCATCTGGCAGCATCTCACATCACTGATCCTACAGAAATTGCTGTGCTGGTGGAAATTCTGCTGATGGAAAATTGTGAGGCTTTAAAGGCCTTAGAGCTGGTCAGAGTCCCCAAGCACGCTGTGCCATGAGCTGTTTTGTTGTATGGGGATTCCCCCTGGAAATCCAAAACTACTTACACTGGAGAGACATTCAGACATCTCTTGGGAACATGGGTGATCAGTCTCTTAAAAGCTGGAGACTGCCTGTGGTGAAATAATAGAGCCCTTCTCATCTGACAGCAGTAGATAATCCCTATGAAGCCACTGGACACATGGAGTTAGGTTAAATCTCCCCCTCTTAAAAACACAGTTAACCTCAAAGGTATCAATTATTTCGGAATCTGAACATTTTGCCTTCCAACATTTACAAGGATTTCCATTTTAATTTAGAAAAATTTACCTTAAAAAATATAAATGTTACCATCCTCCAGAAACAGCTATAGCTACACTTGGCGATATGAGCAGAGAGCAGAAGCAGCAGAGTCAGGTACACATTTTGCCTTTTATTTGCACTTCAAGGAATAAGCACTGCAGGTAATCCTAGTTGCCTAGTTCATGCAGAACAATACGAAATTATCAGCCTTTGCTGGAACTGACAAATAATATAATCCCCCTTATTTATTGCAATGAGGTCTCATAGAATCATAGAATGGTTAGGATTGGAAAGGACCTTAAGATCATCTAGTTCCAATCCCTGTGTGGTGCACAGGGAGAGTTCTACTCTATTGTTTCAAATTGAATGTCAGACCCCAATAGGAAGCCCAGGGCCCCATGGCTGTATGGCACTTCCCATTGGAGATGTGATGCATGAATGGTAGAGCGGCTTATCCTGCTTTATTGATGCAATATTTAGCTTTAAGATCTATATTCTCAATCTCATCATCTCCGTATTTCACAGGCTATTGGGAACACTGAGGAGAAAACACATTGCTAGGAATCCTAAGGTAATGCACACATAAGCTGGCTCACACCTGAAATTTGACATGTATTGCGTATGCTTAGCTTGTTCACATACAGTTTATACGGTAAACATAGCAGCAGACAATTACTGGTGTCAAATATTTAAAATTTAATCAACTCCTTTCCTGTTTTCATGTGATCAATTTCCTTAAAAAAAAAAAAAAAATTCCGTGGCTTTAAATTTCCTCTCTGTGGTTTTTGCCCCTAAATGATTTTCCTAAGTCTTTTTTTTACAATGTTCTTTCATCCACTTTTGAAGTGGTGATGGTTAAAAAAAAAAGGAGAGAGAAAAAACTGTTTTCCACATAGACTAAACTATGAGAGTCCCAGCAAAGTTAATGTCACATAACCCGTATCGAAGGCCAACGTCCTCCAGTAAGATTTGGATTAATTTTTCACAAATTTTAATGGTTTTGTAGTAGAAACCTTTCATTTTGGGAAAGAAATTAAAGAGGTTTGACCAGAAAGGCAGATATTAAGCATAGGTTGTCCTCAGCCTGAAGCCTCCAGATATATTATGCTCATTAAGTGTCCCATTCCTCTGTCTGCATTTTTGTTTCTAAGAAGCAGAGCTCATACCCTCTTTAGGATGAATAACTTGGAAAGAAGGAATTTACAAGCTCCACAAGTTTATTGGTTCCAGATTTCTTTCCTTTCCTTTCTTTTATTTTTTTTTCCCTCTGCTCATAATTTGAGATGCCTTTTCCTTAAAAGTTTAGATAAATATGTTGAAACATTAGTGCATCATAAAGGTCAAAAGATTAAGCATTCAAAAGTCAGCCAACTTCAAGAATTATTATGGCACGATTTGCATGTTCTATATCCATCTCAAAAGACATAGCATCAACAACTACAAACTTGCTCCAGCATTTCATTATGGTTTCTGAGCTGCCTAAAGAGTTTGTATCATGTTTAATTCTTTGCTCAGAACTAAACTAAAGAGAAAAGATTTTACTGTGTTATCAAAACTTAACAAGAATCTTCCCTGTTCTTGGTAGGAAAGGCAGGCAAAAAATTGAATTAACAGCACTTTATCACTATAATACTGGTGTTATTTTAGGCATGTTCTCAGCCATCTAGAGGCTGGTCTAAGATAAAAAAAATATTACTTGTCACAGTGGCGTAAAAATTTCAGGAAAATAAATAGACTGCTCCCTGTATAGCAAAAATATTAATTATGTTTTAGGGCAAACAAACAGCATTAATAACACTGAAGCTACCTTGCAGCAATAGCTTCTAGGTATATGCTTATAGCTTAGTTTGTCTCTATAGGTATGTTCTGTTAGGGTGAAACTAGACACCATTTATACAGACTAGGGTAGGCTGGGAGGGACTTCATCTCTTTCAAACTAGAAGGATGGCTACTCTTCCCAGTTTAGAGATTTCCAGGGCAGCAAAGTTGGTCCAGCTGTGAAACAAATAATTAATTCTGCCTATTGCATTGCAGCTGAGGAGTTGGGCTGCAATGTAGCTGTTTTGAAGGGTGATTAATCTCAATATTCTCTCTGACCTTTGTTTTCTGAGAAAGTGAAGGTCAGAAGAAATAAATCTCAATATAGGTGTGAATAAAGCCTAAACTAAACTAAACTTTGTTTTGGGATGAATCTGGGAATTAAAGTTGTTCCATGTTTTCTCACCCTTATACAGGACTAAATCCTGATTCCCAATATGCCTGATAAAGCTCTGACAGAGAGTAGCAACAGCAACAGCAGCAGGAGCAAGAAGCAGACCAGCTGGAAGGGTGACAGACATCACCTGTTATCATATGCAGCAACATGAGAGGTAGTTATTGGGATGTTGTGGTAAAAATCTTCCTCCCTGAAGAAACAGCCTGAGGTGCTAATTTACAGCTAAGGAAAAAAATATGGTTAGGACCACTTTTTTTCAAATGCACCACAAAAATTGACATTACTGGGCACACTTGTCTCATAGAATCTGTAGGCACATGTGCCTAGGAAGGTTGCTTTAACCAACTCTTAAATTAAAGATGATTTTTCACCTACTGTAGTGCTTTTTGCTAAGACTCACTGTCTTGAACAAAAAGAAGTCAATACAGCTTTTCAGTATGCACTTTTATATTTGCCCACTCCATGGCTGCAGTACTAGGATATTATTTAACTGTAGTTTTTCATTTTTGCTTATATCATCATTCAGATCTTCCAAGAACTGTCTAACGCTTTTTCCATATCTATAGGAAAGCAACCGCAGACTGGAGTATATCACAGCATTTTTATGTATTTTCCCAGATATCATTTACATTACTTGTGAGTAAAGACTGAGAAAGAGGCATTTGTCCCTTCCTCAGCTCTGTTTATACCCAAATGAAATGGCATTTCCTATTTGACTGCATGTTTCATTTTTTAATCACTCTTCTTCGTTCTGAACAATTGGAAAAGGACAAAGAAAAAGGCAGAATTGCTCAAGCGAAGTAAAAGTAGTGTAGCCTATGTAGGAAAAAGACACACCTCTATACACAGCGGGTTTTAAAGAAAAGTCAATTTAATCAAATAATTTACAAAATAATAAATAAAACACAATGCAGCTTGGGCTATATTACTGGTAGAGACATCAACTATTGTCCCTCACCAATTTTATCAACACCTTCACGATACCTTAAAAATACTGAAACCCTTACATTGCATCTACAAATTCTACCTCAAGGTGTAGTAAGGAAAAAAAAAAGAGGCTATTAAAGAAAATCCACCCCATAAGGAATCTTCTAAAGAAGCAGGCACGTCTCTCTTTCCAAGAACCAGTGTCCTTGGGGGTCGTGTAGGACTTGGTGCCAGATATTTGATGGCCATTCCACCTGCAATGGGTTTTGGACGGCAGTGTTAGCAATAGGAGCCAGGGTGAGCCGGCTGCTGTGTTTCTAAATGCAGCATGGTTCTGACAACTCTGGTGAGATCCAGAAAGTCTCATTATTGCTTCCTGAGTAGGTTTCACAACCACATTAGATGCCTGACCACATAGGAGTGTTCCAAAAAACTCTAGTGAAATGCTTAAACTTAAATGCTTAACCTTAAACTCTTAAATTCAAAAATTCAATCTGCCAGACCCTGAATATTGATCAGGGAGGTCCTCACAGCTGGGTCAGGAATGCTGTGCTTTAGCCCTCACCTTTGTTAGGGCTTCTGCAGTCTGATTTGCTCTGAATTGAGAGTTTCAATTTGTGTTCACAGACAGAGTGATAAGGGAGAAATGTTGAGTGAGGTGGGCTGAGAGCTGTTGTAGTGTTGAAGGGTACAGTACAACTCTCTTGGGAAGCCGTGTAAGTGGAGAGTGGCTGAGTGGGGGCCACATCTTCAACCCTTGGGTTGTGGCAGAGGCAAGAATGCAAGAGTTATGGGGCCAGAAAGAAGGCAGGCAAGAAGAAACATCAAATCAAAGCCTAGGGGTAGGGCAGTCAGCCAGAAGAGGGAAGACACCTAGCCAAATACATAAATAATCCTGGGAAGCCAGAGCAGAACTCAGTAACTCCCCAGTGCTTGGAAGTCTGTGGTTGAGGAGCTGAAACTGGATCTTTTCAGGCAAGAGGCAGTCTATAACCTGGTGTCCCATCATTTTGAATATGTTTTTGTACAGCACTTCATGCTCCTGCATGCACTTTTTGTGTTCAACAGTCATCTAGCACACTGGTGACATCAGGAGAAACATACCATGTGTTTTGCAGATAGGGCTTTTTACATAACTTTTTAGATTAAAGCACATTAACCACATCAAATCCTATGCTGAAGTGCTTTTCTGAACATGCTGTGTACATGTTGTAGCATACACATGCGTATTTGGAGTACATGTTTGGAGACATCGTAACTCAGGTGCCTATTTCCAGCAAGAAGCTGCAAGCCCTAGTGTGACATCTATGTCCCATTCTTACCCATTAAAATTGATGTTGCAGTTTGTGTGCACCATAAGCAGTCCATGGTTCTCTCTGCAGGGAAAGAGGAATCATCTTATGGCTGCTTCTCCAACTGGTCAGGGACTATAGCCAAGTTGTATACTGAAATTATCACCCTAGATCACTGAGGTTCTCTGGCCATCCTCCGCAGAAGATAGCCTCCAGTTATCCTGACTGCCTTGCACAGGGATCCAGATGAACAATTCTTTATTGAAATTGCATACTTGTGCCATTTTTATCCCCAGTGCAATGCTACAGTAAAGAATTCAAGTTTTGCCTTATTACATAGCATATTTGACATGCAGAAGCCAACCTATACTTGTGGAAACGGAGCCAAGAGCATGCACTTAGCCCTCATGCAGAAAGTTTCACAGATTCAGCAGACTTACTTACCTTCTTCAATCTAACATGGTGTTAAAACCAGAACGTAATCAGCTGAGAACCTGGTGTGTGAGAATCTGAGTAGGCATAACCAGGAGATTGTAGGTACGAAAAATAGCTTTCTCATGGGCACCTTATGGTAGGGGGAAAATATAACCATAACACACTCAAATATAGTATTAATTCTGCACTTGAGGCGGTGGAATGTTATTCTTTCTTTTCTTTAAAGTAAAATGGATAGATGCCAATATTTCACGTAATATGGATAGATGCCAATATTTCACATCTGCCTCATAGATGGATGCACTTAAACAAAACTGATTTCCAAAAAGGTTGAAAACCCCACTACTTTTAACTCTATGAGCCAGTGGCTGTGGTCTTCAGACTTTAGCCAGGTATATACTGAAAGGCAACCAAATATTTGCATGTTTTGGATATATGTTCAAGACATATTTCCAAACATGCCAAGTTTAGTATCTTTTCCTGTACTGCCATTGAATTACAAAAAGCAGAGAATATCCACCTGAAAAAAAAGAAAAATGACTGAAATGGCAGTGAACAGGTTTATCTGCTGCAAGAGGGTGATGTATCTCTGAATATTTGTCCCAGAAAAGGGAACAGCTTTGAAACTGCTGTGTGAAAGTTTGCAAAAGCTATTAAGAGATCAAATGTGAAAAGCACTAAGAAAAACACAATGTAAGCACAGTTTTTGGAAGTTCTTAGCACCATCATGTCCTTAAAAATTGTAATACTCTGAAAATGAGGAATGTTCTAGATACACTAACTTCAACAAGTTTTAAAATAAATCCAGAGGCTTATGCAGGCTACAAAAGTCTTAAAAACAATAATAGTAAGTGCATTAGAAAAAAACCCCACAATTTTCTGTAATAATAGAATATTAGCCTATGCTGTGCCCTGATGCTGTTTCACATGGGGCACACTGTCTGTAGTTAATGGGAATTATGGTGGATAACAGAAGGATGGGGCCCAAATTAGACCTATAGGGAGACTTACGAAGGAGAAAAGGCCATTTGTAAAGGAATCAAAATTGAGATACATTCAATTCTTTGTGTAAGCAACATGAATTTTGTGTGTGACACCATTCAAGTCCAGAAGGAGCAGAAATAGTGGGTAAGTTTGCTGATGAGAATAAGATTTGAACATAGATTTGACACAGATGGGCATGGAAAGCACTGCATAGTTGGTTTTTATAGAGGTCTACTGAACAGTAATGTGTTAGAATATTAAAGTCATGATCTAGTCCTGTAAGATGTTACAAATAGATGTGACTCTTCACTTGTTTTCCATGAGTCAGTGATCAGTGCTTCAGAGAAGGATTCAGCACCCTGCATAACTGCACCATGAGCACACACTGCTGTGGGGATTTCCCTGAAATCCTCAGTGTGGTCCTTGGCAGACATAGCCGTTTCCCATGTAAGTGAAATGTGTGGCAGTCTGCTCTTTAACAGTATAAATGAAGGACAATTCCCTCTTCTACAGAAGGCACAATTTTCAAGAACTGGCAGATCAGCCCAATCTCAACTGACCTCCCCTGGATAACTCGCAGATACTTTTCAACAAAGGACTATTCTGTCAAATGTTATCCTCTTAACTCCCAACCCTTTTGTCCACAAGACAGGAGAAAAACAGCTTGCAACTTTTGTAAAGTAAAAGAGGGAAAAAAAAAATGAACTTTTTACTGTCTTGAGGCTGAAACATTCCTGCATTGTCCTGTTCAAAAATCTAGTAAAAATTGTCTTTGAGAAGACTACAAGAAAGCTGATTTTGAAGCAGAATATGCTAGGATGTTTTATGGACTGAAAGATGGTGATAACATGAGCTACAGCTCTGCTACATCTGCTGCAATAACTCATTATTGACATTTGGTCTTTGAAAACGTATTTTCTTGTCCACCGCAGGCTACAAGTGTGGACTACAAACAATGTTTAATGATGATTGGAGATACAATACTCTTCCTTCAATAACGCAAATAAGAACAGCTGAAGTAATAAAACATCCAGGTTTGGAGAACAGTATAATGAAGTTAATGTGTTTAAAAAAAATGTCAAATTGATCTCAGTTAACTCCTCAGATAGAAAGCTGTCAGAATCTATGCAAAATTTAGGACTTAAGAACTAAAGCTGTGGGGGAAGTGATCTTCGGTCCTTGTGAGGGTTTGGTTCCTAGGTTATAAACACTGTGGTTTCAGAGATTATGAAATGTATATCCCACCAGGAGGTGAAAAAAAAGTGGAAAAACAAAACAGGCATCAAAAGAAACTGCAGTTCCATATGGCAGAAAATTACTCGGACATAGAGAAACTGTCCGCTTAGTCACATCTGTGAGCATAATCATAGTAGTGAAAAGGTGCTGGAAACCAATGTTGGTTTGTGTTGGTTATGTTCAGATGAGACTGATGGCTGCTACAGGTTGTGTTTTGTGGTATTTTGTGAGGTGCAGCAGGAGGGGGGATGCCCCATGAGGGGGCTAGGGAGTGGGGTGCTGCAGGGACCTCAGGGCTGACCATGATCCCTGATGAGTGTTGTCTCATGGGCACCAAAACTCTCTGCCAGTTTTGGGAAGGAGCAAGTGCAGGTGACAAGCTCCCTGTGGCACTGGGCCCGGCCCTGGCCAGAGGCATTGCAGAGATGGAGGTGGGATAGGGCATGGCTGAACCAAAACAGGGTCCAGTACTCTGAGTGGAAGTGACATGTGAGGAGGTCCCTGGGAAATCTACCGGAGACAGTAGACCTTGAAGGAGCTCTCAGGGCCTGACCCAGAAGTCACAAGTCAAACCAGAAGCACTAGTCTGCTCTGGAATTTGAAGCATTTTGGGTAAAGACACTTTTTGGGGCAGTCACCTCAGTAGAAGTGTGGTACTGTTGTCTTTTCTACTCAAGCACTTGCTAACACAGCTCAGAAGAGATCCCAAATGAGAAGTTATAGGTGACTGAGAGCAAGGAAACTGCCTGTAGTCCTCTGATACTTCCCATGATTAGGAAAGTAGGATCTCTTACATTGTCTCAAAATAATGAACACACCATGACATTGCTGAAATAATGGAGGATGATATTTCCTCACAGGCACAGCAACGCTGTTAAGCTCCAGTTTTTGCTGGTTGCTCTGGTTCCCAATGAGGGGACAGTCCACCACAGCTGTGCAACACAACACTCAATTCTGTGTGTGGATCTCCACTTTCAACTTTTGAAAACTCAGTCCAGATTTCCTTTTGCTTTGGGGCTTCATGAACTGCGGCTGTGTTTTCAAATACCATACACATTGACTGCATTTTGATAGGGTCTCACTGTAAATACTCAATGCATTTTTCTCACAAACTTCTTCATTACAAAATTACAAATGACGTGGAAACAAAAACAGGTCAAAACCAGTTACAAACATGCAATTTCTGTTAAGAATTCATTTCTCTTAGTATAAACCCATTTTTTGGGAAGTATGCCAAAGCATTGTTTCAAATTTATGTCCATATCTACCAATGTGGGATTACAAATATGAAAAAGATGCCAGAGCTTATTGAAGGCAAAAGAATGCGGAAACAAACTTTTCCTTTAAGCTCCTACTAAGTATTTGGTACCTGTGTCTGTTACTGGTTGTATGGCGTATTCTGGACATTTTTAATTCAATACCTGATAGGGGTGTGATAAAATGGTAGGTATTAAAAAATGCCACCAAACCAAGTAATGTCCAACAGATAACAAAGATACCACTTAATAGCGCAGCCATTAGCAAGAGCCCTCATTAGAGGCTAGTACTACCTTGTTCCTTGCAGGTGCAAATTCATGACCTGATTTGGTGTTGCACCATCTGAAAGTGGAGACCATGGTCTGGTCACTTCACTTTCCTCCCTAGATTTAAATTTACCACTGTTATATCTTCCAAACTGGACACTTAATATTTCTCAATGGAGCAGGAGTCCTTCAGTGCTTCTGTACTACTTGTGACTTCTCTTACCCCTTGTTATATATTTAAACTCATTTATTCTGAAGCGTCTGTCCCTAACTCCTAAAAAATACTTATTCTAAATATTTTATGTTGCCGGTAAAAAGACTAATATAGTAAAATGTCTCAGTTTTCAGAACTTGAAAACTACAAAACCACCTGCTGACACATCTTTCCTGTGGGTGCTTTAGGCAACTGAAAAGCAAATTTAATTAGGGTGTTGTAAATTGGAATAACTCTAAATAACTTTAGCGATAACAGTTGAGTCATTGTATTACTGCAGTTGGTATAAAACCTTTTTGCTCCTCTCCAAATAATTTCTTGGAAGAGAAACTACCCTGACTACAAATGGTAGAAGAACTAGAGGAGGAGCTGAAGTAATCAGACAGTTTAGACTATGCATTACAAACTCTTGTAGAAGAAGAAATTAGACTACAAGAGACTACTTGTAGAAGGCTGCAGTCATCAGTGTAACATTAAGCATGGCTGTAGCAATATTTAGGGTCTAATGTAAAATGTTTAATTTTCCTTGAGTACTACATCTTCTCACAATTATAAAAGAGCTCCGTGCTGGCTAGGAATCTCTCATAGAATTATAGAATGGTTTGGGCTGGAAGAGACCTTAAAGATCATCTAATTCCAGCCCCTCTGCCATAGGCAAGGGCACCTTCCACCAGACCATGTTGCTCAGAGCCCTGTCCAACCTGGCCTTGAACACTACCAGGAACGGGACAGCCACAGCTTCTCTGGGCAATCTGTTCTTGTGCCCCACCACCCTCACAAAAAAGAACTTCTTAATGTCTAATCTAAATCTACCCTCCTTCAGTTTGAAGCCATTGCTCCTTGTTCTATCATTACTCGCTCTTAAAAGTTCCTCTTCAGATTTGTTGTCATTTCCTTTAAGTACTTGAAGGCTGCTAGTAGGTCTCCCTGGAGCATCCTCTTCTCCAGGCTGAACAAGCCCAACTCTCTCACCCTGTCTTCATAGCAGAGGTGCTCCAGCCCTCTGATCATCTTCATAGCCCTCTTCTGGGCTCATTCCAACAGGTCCATTTCCCTTTGTGGAGGTCCCAGTGCTGAATGCAGGACTGCATGTGGAGTCTTATGAGAGTGGAGTAGAGGGGCAGGATCACTTCCTTCAACCTGCTGGTCATACTCTTTTTGGTGCAGCTCAGGATATGGTTGGTTTCTAGACTGCAAGCACACGCTGCTGGCTCATGCTCAGTTTCTCATTGATCAACATCCCAAGTCCTTGTCCTCAGGAGTCTCTCAATCCATTCTCTTCAGTCTGTTCTTGTGCTTGGGATTGTCCCCAGCCTGGTGCAAGGCCTTGCACTTAGCCTTGTTGAACTTCGTGAGGTTCTCACAGGCTCACCTCTCAAGCTTGTCAAGACACTTTAAGGAGCAAGGTGTTCTCTTGTGTTTGTCAATATATTAGTCTGCAGCACTTATTCCACAGCTGCATGCACTCTATCATGCAAAATAATATAACAGTTATGTTGTATAACACATCTTAAGTAGCAACTTGGTATTTCCTACAGGCTTTCTTGTGAAAATCTTTAACCGATTTCCATTTTATTCTCGCTGTCCACAAAATAAAGCTATGGTATTGATCTGAGTTATTTCTTGTGAGGCTTAAACAGCTAGAATTTATATAATATTTTAAAATGTTGCATGCTGTTCTGGTTAATAAGTCATGATCTATAATAGCGAGGGCATGATGAAAACCAGCCAAACCTCTACTGTACAGGAGAACAGTACTGTGCACCTGTGTATAAAGCACTGAACATGTTTTATGGACTTCACAAAATAGTAATATTTAGCTTTTAGAAACTGTTTTTGCTTTGGTCACAGTGAGTTTTGTTTTATTATCCTGTTAGTATTTTGGAATTCATAGACATGTCTCAAAACAGATTTAAAACCTGTTTAAAGGGAGTAGTTCAATGGTAGGAAACAACACAGCCTCTGTCTCCATATATCTTCTGCAGCATTCAGCCTCTTCCCTGAGGTGTTGGACTTCAGACACATTTTATTAACATTCTGGAGTTGTACCCTCCTGACTAACCAGCCATTAGCTGGCTCACTGATCCTTAACTGCAGATCACTCTCTCTCT
This sequence comes from Forpus xanthops, assembly GCA_032466535.1. Taxonomy (NCBI): domain Eukaryota; kingdom Metazoa; phylum Chordata; class Aves; order Psittaciformes; family Psittacidae; genus Forpus; species Forpus xanthops. Next base: position 8,621 of record JASSUY010019076.1, on the reverse strand, counting down.
TATATAGGCTGCATTTCCCTCAGGTTCCAAAATAATTAGTCTCCTGGCTATGGATGTGATTTCTGTTTAAAGGAATGTAGAAGAAGCACCTCAGCCACTGCTGGTGAGCATCCTTATTCATGCTATGCTCTTTCTCTGGTTGATATTCATAGAGCACCAGATTCTAATTCTACTTAATAATTAGGCTAATACCAGACATACTTACATTTGCCTTCCAGCGCAATTTTCAGCACAGTAAGCAGGGAATTGCACGCACAGAGCTCCCATAGCAACATGTTATTGTTAACCAAAGTTGTGTGCACAGCTCCATGTGCTAAAAATTCACCGAGGACCAATTCAGCTGTCAGATACACAGGAGCAACTCCCACGGGTACTGGAAGGTTCAAAGGGCAGATATTTAAGTGTGTTATGGTAATAGTTACCCAGGGCTCTGCTAGGTCAGTATTGTGAACTGGCCTATTTCAGGTCACAGAGATAAAATTCTGCCCTCTCTTTTGTCAGAGCTGAACTTAAGGGTGTCATTATTACAAAACATTTCAGTATTATTCTTCAAAATGTGTTCTACTGTAAGGTATGGCACCATTATACTAAGGAAGTGATGGTACTCCTGATGAGCTGTGTGAGGTGTTCATCACTTTGGAGAATTAACATGGACAAAACCTGATCTTTGTTTCAGACTACAGAATAAATACCACAAGCAATGTCAGAAAGAGACAAGATAAGCTCAATGACAATAACAAATAATATAATGAAAGTATTTTCTTCCGTAACATATCCTGCCAACTTCTTCATTTAGGAAAGGAAATAACAAAAAAAGAGCAATGAAAATGCTATGTCTGAAAGGTCATTTATTACACAGATTCAAAAAGACCTAGTGGACTTTCACTAACCATTTAAGAGCCTAAAACATCACTAATTGTTTTACTTCCCTTTTAATCATATTATGCCTTTTGTTCTGTCCTTCAGTTTATTGAATGTATCAAAAGCATCATAGTTGCAATAGACTAAAGAAATTTTTTTACAGAAAGGAGAGATATCCAGTAAGTGACTTGCTTCACTGTGCAATTTTAGAGACTCTAGGAACATGTTTTAACTTAGGTTGCTAGATAACAGGAACCAATGAGAAGAAAATACAAATAAGCAGTGATAGGTCTCCACAGAAAGTACCAAGCCATTTGAGGCCTCCTGCACTCATATGCAGAGGTATAAGGACACTTCCCATCCTCTCACCTTTGGTATGTTGTTGGTTTGTTGTTGGTATGTTCATACCTTACCAACAGCAGGCAGGACTAGAGACAATTTGCTCCCCTGCCTAGACTCTGTGAGTTCGCGCTGTTGCAAGTCCAATTACATCTGTTACTTTTAGGGGCCTTATTATATCCATCATAGCTGTAAATACTGTTACTCAGACGCTTTAGCTTCCCTGCAAATACAGTAATGTAATTTGAATTCATGAATACCAGCCTTACATTTGCAGATGTAAGCTAGAAAGTATAATTTCATTTTGGAGATAGAAGCAATTCTCTTTCTCTGTGCATGTGCATGTATACCTGGTCTGACATATCTATTTCTTACAAATATAACTGGTTTTCCAGTCAAGCACACAAAGCCAGAGAAGGAGTCTTCTTAGCTATCTGGGAGGGGAGTACTTGGGCAATCTGCATAGTTACTTTATTTGCCCCTTTATTTTATTAAATTCCATCTTTTTTTGATAAGACATTTTTAAATGTCCATTTCAAGCATTTGCTTTGATCTGTCTTCTTGGTAATTAAATTGCCTGTGTTTAAATTGTTGTAATTTTAAATAATCCTAATAAAGACAATTTCTCCAAGCTTCAAATACTGGTTTGTAATTCTAGTGTGAAGAGAATGAGTAATGATTCTCTGTGAATTCACTTTAACACTGTCTACTTTTCCTGTACAAGGAAATTGATTTTCTCACCTGTCATGTTAACCAATGGAACAATCCAGCAAATTCTTACTTCTGCAAGTAGGTTCTAGTCACATGGCAATTCACTGGAACTAATTATGAAAAGATTTGCTTATGCAAATAAGGATGGCCTGGATAAGATCATTTGGATAAGTGTGCAAATGTGTATGTGCACTAAGGGTAAGCATGTGCATTAAGCATTTCATACTGGTGCTTTAGAAGATGTCCTGTGTGAAACACTAATTGCAGCTCACAGAAAGTGGAAGTGAAGTTTTTTTAGGATGAAATAAAAATAATTATTATGGACACACATATATACGCTTTTGATTTGTATCTGAGTAATTTATGATCAAATGATCTGGCTGTACCTATTTCAACTCTTGAGAGAAGCCAGTAGTGCTAGCAAATATGAAGGGGTTAGAGGATGCTTGTATTTCATAAAACATACCTAAAAAATAGTAACTTTATTTCTACCTACTACAAACACCACTGTACATTGTGTTTTTATGACACATACAGAATACTGAGACAGGAGAAAGCTTCTGAGCAATTGTGACAGTCAGGAGAATATGAAAAGTACATAACTCGAATGACCAACTAGTAACAGTCTATGGAGACTGTGAAATAATTACAGACAACTATATTTACCTAAGCCTTTTATAATTACATATCAGAATGTATGTTGGAGAGTTTAACTGTGAGGTTGTCAAATGTAAAAGTGCTTTTAGAAAACCAAGCTATGCAATATTACAAGGAAAAAACCTCAACCAACCAAGATTAAGAAGTCTTTTGTTCAAATAGAAATACAGAAAACAACATGTTTAAGCAGGATTTTATTTTCTTCTACTCAAGTGATGAAGAGGCCTTTGTAAAGAAAGGCTTTCATCTTATACATGCAGTACTCCATCACAACATAATTACCCTAATTTGTATTCCAGTGTAGAAACAGGTTTTTTCAGCTTAAACAAATTAAGCAACAATCACTAAGCGTACATGACCAGCATTCTTTCAAGTAACCTGTTATCAGCTCTGGCTACAGCTTTATCTTGATAAAATGGAAATCCTGTTTTATTTTCCTATCTTCCCCCCAGTCAGATTGGCTAGAAAGGTATAGTGATTCACTGGCTGGAGACAGGGACAGAGTAGCCAGAGATTTTCAACAGCTTCACTACATCTTTATGTGGTCTGGGTCAAATCCTGACTACCTTAGACCTCTATTTAGAAGAGAGACTAAGTATGCACTCATTTCTGAACATGTGAATAACTGAGACATGCTCAGAACGCCTTTTAAACAGCTTCTTGTCCTCCTGGCTGAATAAGTGCGCTTCTGCTGCTCTTTTCCTCTGGTTTTGAGTGATATTATGCATCCTCAAAGATGACAGAACAAGTTCTACCCCCATCTGTATTTATTTGTCCTTCAGTTGTGTAACTACAGATATCCCTGCTTTTTGTATACATTCTTCTAATTATTAATCAAACTCCGACCTGGTGGATCACTACCAGTGAGGCTTTGCCTTCCTCACTTTCTCCTCCTTATTCCCTCCAGGTATGACCTCATGGGGAATACACTGGACACTCCAAAGTGCTGGACAGGAGCTGAGGCCAGGACATCAACCAACTCTGTCCCAGCAGTGAGGAGATGATTTCTGACTCCACTGTAGCACTGCTGCTAAGTAGAGAATGGACAGAAGCAGTGGGAGGTGCTGCTCTGAAAGGGATTTGAAGAACTAGTGGTGTCACTGCACGCTCGGGGTCTCTTCTCCTGGAAGGCATGCTGAGGCACATGAAAAACAACAAGGTGCTTGGTGAAAGCCAGCATGGCTTCACTAAGGGG
>JASSUY010019072.1:14526-24787 GCA_032466535.1 Forpus xanthops | reverse complement strand
CTATAAACACTGGTGTTATCAGCACTGTTCCCAAGCCGAAAATCCAAAACACAGTGCTGCACCAGCTACTGCTTAAATAAAAATGACAGCTGCTGCTGAACCCATGACATACCTAAACTAAATATCCTCTCTGACAGATTAAAGCTATTTCCCCTTGTGCTGCCATTACATGTCTGTGTAAAAAGTTCCACTCCATCTTTCTTGTAGACCACATTCATGTACTGGAATTTCTCCCATTGTTTTTGAAAATCTATCCTCTTTGAGGACATCAAGAGTATTGGAGGGAGAACTATGTGCTAGGGAGGTATTCAAATCCATATTTAAGAGTCTAAGTGGTTGTTCTAAATATGGAAAAGGACATAGAAACCAACATTAGATGTACAAGTGGTACGCTTAAATTTTTTGTTCTGGGCAGGATTTTATGCGGCCTTTGTCACCTCAGCATTTAGCCTTGTACTAAACAAGTGGGAAACATAATCCCCAGTATAAATTTTGAGAAGAAAGGCAGAAAGAATTTACTTGCCTAAAGTAATTGGTGTAAGGAAAAAAAAAAATGAAAGGTATCTGGAATGGTTTTCTAGGAAAGTCACACATCTCAAGTCCTGAATAGCACTCCCAGAGGAGCTTGTTAATGACAAACACCAAAACTTTTCTGTTTCCATGATTAAAAGACCAAGGGTACAACACCCCTAAAAGTCTGGTGACTGCAGAAACAACAAAGTTCTTTAGCATTTATTTGCACTTTCATCTTCAGTATTTGCACTCTATATTTCATTCATAATGGTAGATGTGGTAGTCTCTCCTAAAAGAGGAAAGACTGAAGGAAGCAGTGCATCTCTGAGGCTGTGCTTTTTGTTATCATTCTTACAACACTCTTGATATAGAGTTCATACTCAGCTCTAGTAAATCTCTATAGAACACATACTAGAAATATAGGCTATGCTTGGGGAGAGATTATGACCCTACATAAATTGCTTTTTATATGAGAATGCTTTATATTCAAGACTTGCTCCAGGATGAAAATTCTTCCTGGCAGTTAGAAATTTAAACAAAGAAAGCGCAAGATATGACACCAGGCTGTGTCCACAGAGCTGCAAAGAGGCACTTCTGTTTTACAAGGCTTCTTATTTGTTATAAATCAAGCTTGTTCACTTTATTAGTATAGTTGTACAAGAAATGCAAACATTCCCTATCATTGCTTTCTTCCACTTTCAGCCCAATGGTTGTCTGATAACCCATGATGAAAACTAGCACGTATAGTCTAAGCTACAAAATATTTTTAGGCTCTGAGACCTGACAGTCACATCTGTTGCTAGAAAACATAACAGCAGAATAGGTAACCTGAATGGAAGATAAGGATATACCAGTGATGGTAGGTTTCTTGTAGAGGTAAAGATGCAGAAGTAAGGGTATGATCAGAGTACGACAAAAATCTTCCAAATGTTATCATCATATAAAACATTATTTTACTGGATTAGTTTACAAAATATCCACAGAACAAAATTCTGGAGCCAGGGCAAAACTACATCTAACACAAGTGCCTGAAATCCTTTTGGTCTCATCACTTTTGTATTCTTCTAGTCTTCTGATTTTTTTCTCCATATTAACAATCATAACAAATTCACAGCTACATTCTCAGGTTTCTTAAAGTAATAATCCTTTATAATACTAATAAAAAAATACACACTTTGCATTTTTTTTGGATGGAAATATTAAGCCTTCCAAAAATAGTTTTATTGTCTCTGATGAATTTTTAAAAATCTGTAGAATTAAAATAAATTACAAAACACCTGCTTAATCAGCTCACAGTAGTTGAAGGGATGTGTTACATATATGCTTTGTGTTTGACTGTTCAAATATTACCCTAAATGGTGTTTACAGAAGCTAAGCATATTTTCTACATGCTTCAGTCCACTCTTATTTATGCTTACACATAAAAACCCCAACAACTTCTCACTGACAGAGAGGAGGGCAGAGCAGACATTTTGCTAGTGAAGCAGGGGTGTTAACTTGAATCTTATTCAAGCAAACCAATCAACAAATGAGTCTCTGAATACTTTCCCTTGACTGTCAAAAATGGATAAGTGTGATACCTATTCTACCTCTACAGCAAAACCTGTGTTGCTGTAAATATGCTGAACCAGTTTGACAATAATTCTAATTGCCAGATTCACTGTAGAGAGCTATTTTACAGACTGCTTATTCACAAAATTTTTCTTACATTATGATTAACAAATTAGGTTTATTAATGTAAGTTAATATTAATAAATTATTTTTGGCAATAAAATCACCCTGATTTAATTTAATTTTTTTTTAAACCACTGGTAAAGTGGCTGTTCATAACATCTAAGAAGCTCATAAAAGACAAGAACTTCATTCACTATTCACCATTTATATGTCTAAACTTGCTTTCCACTTCACATTTCACGCTTTTCTTTTTTCTTTTTTTTTTTTCTTTTCTTTCTTTTTTCTTTCCTTTTCTTTTTTCTTTTCTTTTCTTTTCTTTTCTTTTCTTTTCTTTTCTTTTCTTTTCTTTTCTTTTCTTTTCTTTTCTCTTTTCTTTTCTTTTCTTTTCTTTTTCTTTTTCTTTTTTCTTTTTTCTTTTTTTTTTTTTTTATTTGCATTAGTAACATGTCCCAGTCTCCTCTGGCAAGAAGATAACATGGTGCTATATTGACATGGTATGACATGCACCATTTTATCCAAGGTAGCTACAGATGTGAAGATGCCACAACTACAGTCCTAGATTTCTGCCACACAAGATGTTAGGAAATTTGAAAAAAAATCTGGTACTCCTAATGCTGTGACTTATGAGGTCCCCCACCATTCACATGTGTCAAAAGAAAAGGCAGGAGCATTATTCAGATCACAGATTAAATGAATGGCAATGAATGTCAAGACAAGAAGGGTGCCAGTGACAAATATTTTCTTCTGAGCAATTAAAAAAGAAAAAAAAGGAAGAAACAAAAAATAAAACAGTTTATGATGGGTAGAACATCAATAAACCATCCAGACATTCTACTAAAAGGAATTGAGGGAGGATTACAAAGTTAACTATTGGTTTCATTATATTGATTTGCTCACAAAGCTTTGACAGTGTGCTAGCAGCAGTGCCTGCTTCATAAAAGACAGCTAGGAAAAGCAATCCTTTTTTTGTGAAGTCACTGCCACACTGCAATGCTCTTCAGACTGTCCAGTGTTTCTTCATTTGTCCAAGCATTTTTTTTCATAATAATCCTGTCTCCGTGGGTTTTTTTTTTTAAATTTTATTAGACATAGCATGAAATGGTTGTAGCATTTGATGAGAAGCTGAATGAAGAAATAAGGCTGCATGGGGATGGTTGAATCCACCTTGCACAGTTAGAAACACAATTTTCTCAAAAATATTGACTGTAGACATAAAAATATACATTTCTAAATAGTTTCTTGATCTATCTAATTTTTTTCTCTGCTCTGAACAAAAATAGCTAGAATGCAAGAAATACAAATATTTCAGGTCTGTCTGAAAGCATGAACTGCTGAAAATTCTAATTGTCTTTATGTAATTTTGCAGGCATGGGACATTTGTGACACAGGCATAAGATTAAGAGAAGCAATTTAATGCTATGAAGTACTAGTTATGTTACAAAATGGACCTTAACTCTTGCATAAAGGAGAAGGAGATGTGCTAAAACCTTTATAACAATCACATTCATTAACTTTTTAGTGCTACTGCAGACTAGGTTTAACAAGAGTGGTAAAGCTAAATCCCTCAGGTCATATCTTACATTCAAACAATGGCTGAAATGAAATATTTCAGAGATATGTTAGAATCTCATCATGCACCTTTCAACACGTGGGTTTCTGACTGATTTAAATCATAGAGCATAAAATATTATTACAATAATATATTTTCCTAGTTATAACTGTTTAAAACAACAGATTTGTATCTGTGGAGGTTTTTCACCCCTCGTTAAATGACACTAAGGACATTCTCATCATTCTCACTAGACACCAAATGGAAAAGGTTTTGTTTGAGTGTTTTGCTGTTATGAAAAAATCCACACTATGCTACTAGAGCAACAGAGTCACTTTGTCTTAATGAAAAATACATCTTTCCCTCTCCTCCCTCTTCAAGTGCTTGGCAACACTAAAATGGTTTCACCATTTGTGATATACTACACAGGCTCAAATTTGCTGACTACAAATATCTTTCCAGGGCTCTCCATCACATTAGTTGAGGAAAAAAAAAAAAAAGTCAACCTTTCAGAACATTTTTTTCTACTGATAACTTTCTGTTATTAAGAATGCTTAGAAGTAAATACCATTATCCACAAGAGTAAGTATTGTAGAATTCTTTCAGTGTAGAATTATTCATTCATGTGATGAGAAGAAGCATTTTATATTTTCAAATACTGCAGCCACCAATAAAAAGTTTTCAGACCTTATATCAAACAAAATTACATTTAATATTTCTGTCCTATAAGAAAAGGGTAGGAGGAGGAAGAGCAATAGCCCAAATGACTAATAGGTTAAATATTTTTTTTCATTAGAAAAAAAAAATCAATTATGAAATATTATATAATTTCAGGATATTTCCTTTATCTTTCACCATTCCAAAAGGTTAGCCAAATGAAAAGAGAAGTGAATCACAGGAAGGATATGGTTTGCTCACAGGGAAGGAGGAACAAACTGCAGTACCTGCTGTGGAAATAAAGAACACCTGAGAACAAAAAGCAATAGAAGTCTTAAAAGTCAGTTGATAGTGCAGTGTCAGAATAGGGTATTAGAGGACATCTTTGTCAGCAAACAGTTTCAATATTCAGTTCTTTCATCCAAACTGTAGACAAAAGAAATACTTAAACTTGAGAATTTCTTAGAGGACAGAAAGAAAATTAAAAAATCCTGATTAAAAAGATTAAAATGAAAAAGGACAGATGAAAAATGGAATGGAAGAAAGAAAAATACATACAGTTGGCAAAAAAACAAAGACTTGTATTTCATGTAAATACAAGCTCCAGAAATGGAAAGATTTATAAGAGGAAGTTTTTTAATAGAACTAATTCCTCTGACGCTCTTAATTACAGTAGCAAAACATGAAACCAGTTGCTTTTACAAAAATGCTCCAGCACTTTTTTTGCAGTTCAATGCTTAACCAATACTGTTTATTTCAAAATGTCTCTGCTGAGGTTACATAAATTACTCTTCAGCAAGGTAGAAAACTGTAATTTCTAATTTTATTTTACTACTGCTTTCTTAATATTAAGGTGACGTCATTCAGGACATTCGCTGCCCTTCTGTATTTCCATGTTTATTGCTGGAACAACATTTATTTCATTAACAGGCCTTTTGCATTTCAGTCATATTGAACATTAAAGAGTGTATTTATTCCATTTTAGTATAGTGAATATCTCCTAAAGAATTCGCAAAATGCTACCTAGGACACAGATAAATTCTGTAATTTATCTTTATAGATGCCACATTTTGGGTAAATAAGATATTTGTTAAAAATAATCTAATCCTGAAGTCTCATTACTTTCCAGATCCATACTTACTATCCAATTTAAATGAAAGCTTCATATTTGTATGTGTTACTCAAAATAATGCAGTATGAGAGATCTTCATCTTTCAGATACTGGGTGTACGTTAATGTAAATCCAGTATCTTTAATCGAATTGCTTCTGATTTACTTTTAATAATCAGAAATAGTGAATATGGATGGTTTGACAAAAGTTTAGAGTTATCCTAGGAATATTTCCTGGGCATTAGGTAAGACTTAATTAGAGGAATTCAGACATTGAAAAGAATTTTCAGTGGTGAGAGAAGATTCATTTACTGACCTAAAGGACATCTCACATAATGCAAGGAGTTACAAAAAAATTGTATTCATCTCTGAATCAAATATTTCCATAAAAATCTGCATAACATCTCATACCGTGTTTTGTTTAGCTTTACTAATGTTTTTATCAATGGCTGCCTGGAGTTGAGTTTAACTACTTTATACACATATGTTAGGTATATTATGTTTTCTACTTCTAGTTCTATCTTTAATTTCTCTATTGTTTTCATACAACAGGTAGATTAATGATGTATTTTTTGTACTGCTTGCATGTGCCACTCAGGTTCCATAAACTGAGGTCTTGACAGGTGATGATGCAATCTTAATCCAAAATACAAATCTGTTCCAATCCACATATTTTAGGCACATATCCAAGCAAGAAAATGAAATATATATAGGCAATTTTTTTACTTCTAATTAGGTTGTTAATAATCCACAGACTTATAAAAATAATTTTATGCATTCAGAATTATACAATAACATTTGAACTAGAATTTTAAACAGTGCTCTCCCACAGATTTTGTTGCTATTACTTGACAAAGGAAACCACTTAAGACATAAAAAATTTAATTTTTGTTTGTTATTGCCTGCTTGATCAAAAATAACTTTGCCAAGGCGTAGTTGAGTATAATTTAACAAACTTTAGCTTAGTAATCAGTCATCTACGTGATGCACAGAAAGAACAATTATCAGCTGCAAGATAGAAAAACATAGATGCCATATAGCTGAAACACATCTCACAGATTATGGTCAGAATTCGTACTCTAGTAATACTGTCAGTGACAGAACATTAAAATATTAGCCTGGCAATGAGTGGGTAATCCAGTACTCTAATTACAGAAAGACACATATTTGCCCTTCCCTTCCCCCAGGGCAAATAGAGCTGGCAGCTCTGAATGAAAGGATATTGTTTTGATTTCTTTTTTGATAGAAGTGTAGTGCAGTCTAGAAGAAGCTGTAATTTGTTGTCTTGCAAAAGAGAAAAGCTGTGATGTAGATGTCTGAAATAATCATCTTGGTTAGTTAGGCAATAGAAGTTTGTAAATGACAATAATATGTTTTATTAAATAAGGGGTGTGTGTGTGTGTGTGTGTGTGTGTGTGAAGGAGTGGAGAATTGTTATGTCACCATAGCATGGTTTCAAGTCTTAAAAAAAACAAATAAAAAAAATTTAAAATAGTTAATCAGTAATTATTGCGTAATTATTGCTTTAGTATAATTTGTATGAATTAATGTGTATCATCATAGTCTTCTAAATGAGAGCTTTACTTCTCTAGAGATCATTTTGTTCCCACTCTCAAAATTTTAGCCCTTTTATTTTCCTTGAATTGACAATGCCTAAACTAAATGAGCCAGATCAAAGAATAGTAAAAATGTCCCAAAACTGGACAAAAGGGCTCCTAACAAGTATGAAATAGGTCTCTATGCTTTTTAAACACCTAGAACTTCCTAAATTCTGAATTGGCTGTTGATATGATTTCTGAGCAAATTAAGAATTCCGAGTTGCAAAGGCTGGAGCTCCTACTTGAGACAGGAAATAGTTTTAATTCTGAAGATCGCTAAATGTTGCCAAGATATTTTCAAGAGGTGTAATCAGAAGTATTTATTTCATTATTTACCACTCATAGATCCTTCCTTCATTCACTAAAAGCTACAACAGACTAGAACAATTTAGCATCATCAGTTGTCTAAGATATAATAAACTGTTTCCACTTCTACTGTTCAACAGCATTTCACATATATGTTGTCTTATGTCTTTGCATTCCTGGGTAGAAGTAGATAATAATGAAAAATATATATGCTGTACAGGGAAATGAGTTAATGTTTATGAATTCTGAAAATTATGTCTTGAAAACCCAACAAAATTACCTGAGTTCATAGTATCCCAGAATCACTTGGGTTCCATAATTGAAAGGTATTTAATGTTATTGCTGCTCACTTCAGTAGAGTTTATTTCAGGTTTGGAAAGTTAGTTTGCAGTGTACATTCATGCTTAATGACTCAGTGTTTCTTTATAAATTAAAGTAGTAGCATAAATTGACACTATATATGTCCATCTAAAATCTAAACATACCTTGTGCTACATGCCTAGTATATGGTGCTCTCTGTGTGATTATATATTTATGCATAAAACAAATATTTCAGTCTGCCCAAACAAACTGCATTCTGTTATGTGGTTCTAAGCTCCCTATTCTAGAAGTTGCAAAATGAAAGCTCCTAGAATATGAAAGTCATCTGAAAGGTAAGATGTAATGAGATCTGTAAATCTTCAGACAAAAGTACAGCTATAAGGGTGTTCTATAATTATTTATAAGTGAATGGTATAAAATAATGGAGCTTTAGTTTTGTTTTGTTTGTGTAAGAACTCATTCTTCATGAATATCTTAAAGACAATATATACCAGCATGACAAGAGAACCCACATCTTTCAAAACCAGCCTGGATTTACTCCTGGCAATTGAAATTTTGCTATTGGTGCTCTTCTTAGAAGTGATACTGGGTCTGAAAGTTCTTTTGCACTAAAAGTGGATGGAGTTAGAAGACAGTGGCCTTTGCAGGAATTAAATCAGGATCATCTACAGTAATACTTCTCTAAGTCACTCTTGGGGCAGTAATAATCAAATTTAGCCAAGTAGCAGACAGCAGTCATACTGAAGAATAATAAGGGAGTATACTCCTTCTTTCTTAAATTATATTATTTGGTTAAATATATCTTATCATCTAGCTAATTTGGTATCACAGTAGGGTAAGTTGTTACTGCGAAACAAAACCCACTACTTTTTCCTTGTCCTTTTCTTTAGCAATCTTGTGCACATTTAGTTCTCCCTTCCATTTTCAGTCCCTACAATACAAGACACAGGGAGATGAGAAAGCAAATAATAAACATGGAGATGGTAAACAAGGTAAGCAACAGGGAACTCCAACAGGATGTATGGCCTTTGGAAAACAGCAGCTAAAGTTTCTCATGAGGAAAAAAATGCCTCAAAGCAATTTTCAACTTAGGGACACCCTCATTCACAGTTGAAAGCTGTAGTTTACAAATCTGTTAATATGTGCATGTCATGAAAACAAAAAACAACAGAAAACGACTTAATTTTACACTCCTGTTCTGTTCCTCCTATACGTCACAATGTTGCATCATTGCTTCTCCTGTTCCAAAACAGTTTGTGCCACCTGCTCCAGTGGACTAAATGTCCTGTCCTGCTGGTGACTTTGTCAGTACGAGGGGTACAGTACAGTAGTGCTGTACTACAGTTTGCTGCTAGTGGAGCATTGCCTTCTCCTGCCATGCATCTATGCTTATTTGAAATTTGCCTATATTGTACAGTATATGATGTGCAGTCATATCAGATAACCAAACGCTCAAAACTTTAGGGCCAGTATAGCAATAAATCTCCCTAATGGTACTTGAGAGGTGAGTTTTGCGCAGGAAAACGGACAAAATGGAAGAACTCACACAAGCATTCCTGTCATAATGATCCTTTTTCCAGCAATAATGAGAAGGCACTTTTACTCTTTAGGCTCACTCTATGCATAGACAACAAGTACATTTTTATGCGTGCAAAGACAGCAGTGTGAATGCTTTCAAGACTTACACAGGTATATCACCATCAATATTCATTATTTAACACAGATTGAAAAGAAGGGAAATAAATTCATCATCCCTACCAGTTCTAGTAACTCTTAAGCGTCTGGAAACTATCAAACTCTTGCAGTGGCAATGGATTTTTAAACCTGCCAGGTGCAGTGAGAATGCCACAGAACTGTAGTGGGCTTTCACATACTTCGATTATAGAAAACATGGTTCAGGACTGCAGCTGCAGGAGACATACTGAATCATAACACTTGTGCTTTTCAAATTACAGTAAGAATAATTAGACTACATAAATATACTGGTCAAGTAGTGCTGAGTTGCTCACTAAAAATGAATTTTTAAATGGAGGCTATTACAAATGTATAAGATCAGAGTGGGTATTACTAGTGTTTTATTTATTTGTTTACCCAAGTATGACGTTCATTTATGAAATAAAAGCACTGCAGTGGAGGACAGTTGGCTTTCCCTAGTGCTGCACTGAGAGGTCAGTATGAAGCGTATGACCAACTTCAGTGAATATTAGACTGAGCATACAGAGCTTTTTCCTTCAGCTCTTGTGCTGCAGTGACATTCCCATTAGAGACTCTGAAAATGAAGCGTGAGCACAGACAGAATATAGATTGAAGTACTGGACTGTAAAGTGAGTGCTGACAGAAGTTTCTAGATTTTACAAAAATTAAAGGTTTATTATAGAGATTCGTAGATATCAGAAATACCTTATCCACTTGTGAACTAAAACATACCATGCAAGACACCTATCCGAATGGAAGAAATTTCTCAGAATAAGTCTACTAATCTGACCAAGCAGTCAGCCATCACACCCCCTATCCTCCCCCCCCCCGTGAATAG
>JASSUY010019072.1:0-14067 GCA_032466535.1 Forpus xanthops | reverse complement strand
CAATCCCACCCCCTTACCGCCCCCCCCCCGTGAATAGCGGAGAGAAGAAATGAGAGATGTATGGAAGATCATAGAAAATTGCAGACGAAAGAATGACAAAAGAATCTGAAGCATCTCAGCATCATAGTGACTACATTTTTTGGCAAGGCATTTCTAATTCAAAATACTAAAAGCAGAAATATTTTTTTTTTTTTTTTTTATTATGACATTTTCAGATATTCTAATTACAAAAGAATTCAAGTTGTAATGAAAACTAGCTGAATATGCCATGGACTACGTTAATTTGGAGTTGCTTCCTTTTATCTTTAAAAATGCACACTAATAACTAAGGAAGTCTTTCTGACGTACAAATTTAAAGAAATATCCAAAATTGTAATATTTGAAATCATTTTTTATAAGACAATTTATATTTTAAGGAGAAGTTTAGGAAAGTACCCATACTTACCTAGATTTCTGTTCAGTGATTGGTGTGAATGCCTATTGCAGAGGTATTCATTACTAGTATTTGTATAATTGGGGTGGGGAAGGGGCGGGGACTTTGTTGATTTGTTTTAATTTTCTTCTTTTAGTTTAAAGATTAGTGGAAAAACAAAACACAACCTTATATTGCTACGGTACTCTAACTTCAACAAACTAAGATGATTTTTACCATTAGAGAGAAGTCACAGATCAAATTAATGCCTTTTGAGCAAAAAACATGTTCAAGATTGGACTAAGTTTAAAAATTTATTCAGAGTTTTCCTAAGGAATGGTAGGACAGAAGTACGATGATTTTTTTCTAAAAAATTAAAGGAAAAATTTACCAACCCTATGTTAGAACAGGCCTCTATAAGCATTTTACTGGTTATTGTCAATGCAGAGGGAATGCTAGCTTCTGCAGTTACAGACAACTCAAAATAAGATAGGCAAGAATTTGTGATAAAATACTCACATTGAAGTATTTCTTGAAGTAAATACTGGTGTCCTGGGTTCAGCAGTAGCCATCATTTTTCTCCTTAGTAGCTAGTGCAGTGCTGTGTTTTCAGCTTTCAGCCTGGGAACAGCCTGATAGAATCATAGAATCATAGAATAGTTAGGGTTGAAAAGGACCTTAAGATTATCTAGTTCCAACCCCTCTGCCAGGGGCAGGGACACCTCCCACTAAACCATGCCACCCAAGGCTATGTCCAACCCGGCCTTGAACACTGCCAGCAATGGAGCATTCACAACTTCCCTGAGCAACCCATTCCAGTGCCTCACCACCCCCACAGTAAAGAATTTCTTCCTCAGATCCAATCTAAACTTCCCCTGTTTAAGCTTGAACCCGTTGGCCCTTGTCCTATCAGTACAGTCCCTCATGAAAAGTCCATCCCCAGCATCCCTACAGGCTCTCATCAGATATTGGAAGGCTGTTATGAGGTCTCCACGCAGCCTTCTCTTCTCCAGCCTCAACAGCCCCAACAGCCCCAACTCTCTCATCCTATCTTCATAGAGGAGGTGTTCCAGTCCCCTGATCATCCTTGTGGCCCTCCTCTGGACTTGTTTCAACAGTTCCATGTCCTTTTTATGTTGAGGACACCAGAACTGCACACAATATTCCAAGTGAGGTCTCACAAGAGCAGAGTAGTGGGGCAGGATCACCTCCCTTGATCTGCTAGTCACACTGCTTTTGATGCAGCCCAGGATATGGTTGGCTTTCTGGGCTGTGAGCACACACTGCTAGCCCATGTTAAGTTTCTCCCCCACCAACAGCCTCAAGTCTTTCTCCTCAGGGCTGCTCTGAATAGCTTCTCTGCCCAAACTGTAGCTGTGCCTGGGATTTCTTCTACCCAGGCGTAGGACCTTGCACTTGTCATGCTTAAACTTCATCATGTTGGCATCAGCCCACCTCACAAGCATGTCAAGCATAACACCAGTGTTTTTAGTGGCTGTTCAGTAATGTTTACTCTGACCAAGGACTGAGCCTCGTGCTCTGGCAGGGAGGAGGGAAGCCGAGACGAAGCAGAGAGAGAACACCTGATGCAAACTAAACAAAGAGACATTCCATACCAGAGCTCATCATGCCCAATATATAAACTGTGGACAGTTACCCAGAAGGGCTAGATAACTGCTTAGGTTTGTCTGGGTATTGGTCCTTGGGTAGTGAGCAGTTGCATTCTCTTCCCTTTTTATTTCCCTTGTCATTATTATTATTTTTGGTAGCAGTAGTGGGTTTGTGTTATACCTTAGTTACTGGACTGTTCTTATTTCAACCCATGGGAATTACATTCTTTTCATTCTCCTTCCCATCCCTCCAGGAGCAAGGGAAGGAAGAAAGGGGAGTGGAAGTGAGCAAGTGGCTGCATGATTCTGAGTTACCGTCTGGCCTTAAGCCACAACAACTGGTTAGCCTAAAAAAAGGCCCAGTGCCCAACCAACAGCAAATTTATTCTGTTCACACAAGGGATTTATTGAAGAGCTGCCTAAATACAATTGGAAACATGGGGATATGGGCACAGTTACATCTCTACAAGTAAAATTCTACCCAGGTGCCAAACTCGCAAATAACATTAACTTAAACCCCACCTATTTCCTATTTTGAAATCATCAGTATCATTGCCTTCATTCAACCTCTGAAAATCTCTGGAAATAAAAATATATGATAGCCTTTTTCCACCTGATCTGAAAAAGTGAATGGAAAGAAGAGTTTTAAACTGTCACTAGCAAAATGAGTGGGAGGTGAAACACCTTCTAATCACTAACCAAAACCGTCCTTCTTTTCAGCAAGAACACAATCTTTCTGTCTCTAGGGCCACAAGGATGATCAGGGGACTGGAGCACCTCCCCTATGAAGATAGGATGAGAGAGTTGGGGCTGTTGAGGCTGGAGAAGAGAAGACTGCTTGGAGATCTCATAGCAGCCTTCCAATATCTAAAGGGAGCCTATAAGGATGCTGGAGAGGGAATCTTCATGAGGGACTGTACTGATAGGACAAAGGCCAACGGGTTCAAGCTTAAACAGGTGAAGTTTAGATTGGATCTGAGGAAGAAATTCTTTACTGTGGGGGTGGTGAGGCACTGGAATGGGTTGCCCAGGGAAGTTGTGAATGCTCCATTGCTGGCAGTGTTCAAGGCTGGGTTGGACATAGCCTTGGGTGGCATGGTTTAGTGGGAGGTATCCCTGCCCCTGGCAGAGGGGTTGGAACTAGATGATCTTAAGGTCATTTCCAACCCTAACTATTCTATGATTCTATGATTCTAACAAAAGTTTAAATATTAATTGAAAGTGGCAGTTCTGCAAGGAGGAAATGAGAGCTTCTCCACTACATGATTCCCTATAGCTTTGCTAAGCTGTAGATGTAAATCAGAATCCATGCTGTACAGGCAGCTTTTGAATCTGGACCAATTGCATGTTTGGTAGGTGTTGAAAATCACTGAGGTTTTGGTTAAAAGATTTAAAGTGCTCATATTATTGCAATGAAAGAAAATTACTTAGAAATTTTCAGGATTATACCAGATAATACAAATCTCAGTAAGGCCAAAGAGATCACTGAATTGGGCATACCTTAGCCAATCTAACTATAGAACAGCAGTTTTTATTTTGTAGCTGTATAAATAGGATTTATAATCCTTTCCCGTCATCAATTAAAAGCAGGTTTTTTTCTGTGCATCTGGGCCCATGTTCTGGTGGTGGATGTAGTACAAACACCTGAATGGATTCAAGGAGTTCAAATAGGAGCAGGATCTGGCCTTTAATTTTATTAGCTAAAATGTCTAGTTTAGTGAAATTAAATGTCTTTATGACATTTAATTCTCTTAGGGAGAAGAACGATTAACAGATGCTTAATATATCCTTGCATAATGAACAAAGTTCTTTTCAAAAGTGAATAAAATTTCAGTTTAAAGAAACTTGGTTGATATCATTGCAGCTCTCCCAGGTGAAGTTTTAAAGGAATAGACACTATGAGAATTTAAAATTTGGGATTCAAGACATGACTGGTAAGAAGTGTTTTGTCTCTTTCATATCTTCAATTTTTCTTCTCCTCCTGCTACACTATTTATTTATTAAGTCTTCCTTATTACCCAGTTTGTAATGTAAGAGCACATGAGACAAATGCCATATGAAGGAAAAAGTACATTAGCGATATAAGAAAATGTCACTGCTGTACACAAATGCAGTGACATAGCCACAAAGAATAAGAAAGTGAGACTTTTTGTTCTTTTTCATACTCTATCTTTCTAAATATTATCCAATTTTCAGTTCACTGAGAATTCAGACTATTAAAAAAAACATATTATTAAAAATCATAGTATTAACATTTCATTGACTCAATGAATCAGATGGCAGATCATTAAATTCTTCTCATTTTTGTGCTTGTCCTTATCTTGTGCAGTCACAGTGCTAAATGCTTTGATTATTCACTCTTGATGCTTATTTGCGCAAAACTGAACTGGTATAAACAACATGCAGTAAAATTGTGGCTAAGTTCTCTGTTTGAATCTGCTCTTAAGAAAGTTTCACAAAAGCACTTTTATCATCATGCTCTAAACTTTCCCTTAACTCAGAACATAGTAAACTTAGACCATTTACTTCCTTGGCTTCTATGTTAGAAAATAGATATAAGAATTACCTTTTTCCTGCAGAGTCGTCTCTGCAAGTCACTGCATGAATCTTCTCTCAGTGTCCCTGCAGACATCCTGTCTTTGTGAGCCAGGACAAAGTGTTTCCAAGACCTCATCTATTAGTGACCTAAAACCGGAGTGTGCCAGCCTTTGTTTAAATTTGGTATCAAGGTGTTTTCAGGTATATTTGTCCCTACCTTCACTAAAAAAAAAGAGCACAGTTTCTAAACTCAGTGGGTGAAGGGCTAATAGGTGACAGAGCCATGCCTCTGAATCATCAGAGGCGTCCTCGATGGGTATGCAGGCTATCTGTGGGACTGTACTGAGGACTCACACAGCTGAACCACCTTCACTGCCCATCTGAAGTAGCACTGACACGCTTCAAAAGGGACCAGTGAAGAGCTGCACCATTAGAGGGCTAGATCAGAGATACTGGGGTAAAAATGCTTGCAAGTCTCATGAAAACTTAACCAGTCACTTCTAAGCACAAACACGCAGAATGGCAGGTAATTATGCTATGCTGCTTCACACTGTGCCCCTACAGTCTGGATATGTGAGAAATTATTAAGATGTGTCACATTGCTCTTATATAAAGAAATTAACACTTTCTCAAAATCCCGCAAAGTAAACCATCTTCTTTATTTTAGCAAATTCAGCCCATTCATTCAAGCAGTGTCAAGCATAGCTGAATGCTGTTTTGCAGCACATAATACTGCTTTAGAGCAACGATGTTACCCTTTCTTAACAGGGTACTCCAACAGGCAATCTCAAACTCAGGAATTTTAGCCTAGAACCTGCCATTTTGGAAGCCTTTATGCTCACTGCATTCCTTGTTTTCAGGTTTACCTTCCTTGTCTGTGCTGCTGAAGCCTTTACTAAGTTCCCTCATCCTCAGGTGTTCCTGGGCCACACACAGAAAACGTGCTTTATTTCTCATCGAGCAAACCTGTGACCTGTACAGTTTGAAAAAGGCACTTGCCAGAGCTCTTACTTGTCAGACCACTCTGGAAGTGAAGAAATGTGTGTGAAACAGAAGGAACTCTTTCCTCAAATGAAGCATTTCTCTATCCTTTTATATCCAAACCCCATTTCTCAGTGCCATGTGGTCAGTTACAGCCACAGCAGTAAGGAGCTAATTATGAACTGTGAGCATTTAGCTCACCAAGATGATTTTTTTTTTTTTGAATGAAGCACACCACCATTGCACAGGCTGATGTAGAGCAAAAGACATTTTCATGCTTAAATATGTCCTAAGAGAGGTGTTTTTCTTTATGAAAAGTGTTAACTGGTCAAGAAGACAGCATGTAGTTTAATGAAGAGACAATTTCAAAGGAAAATAATTCTTATTTTAATTATTCTGGCCATTTCTTTTGTCTTCTAAATAATAATTAAAGAAATAATTAACACTTTAAAAGAGGGGGGAGTCCTAAAAGGAATTGTCTATTAAAGCTAACAGCTCCACTGCAAATAATTTTCCTCTTAAAGATGTGTCTTGAGGTATGTGGCTTTCAGAATTACAGAATCCCTGAATGATGGGGTAACAGAAAATATACCTTTATGATTTAAACTTAATGGAAGTAGATTAATAACTTGATTCCCTTTAATTTGTTTTTAATCTCTTCTTGCATAAACATTTTGCTTTACCCAACCTTGAGTTAAGAATCACTTTAAGGCAATAGAATGAAACTCTGCTGGCATAAACTGAGACCATAGTGAGTCTTTCTAAGATGCCTAGTGTATTCAGGAACAAAGTGCGCCTTCGGAGTACTTGCTTAGAAGTTGAAAGCAGTAGCATCAGGGAACATGTTGAAATCCTGAGGCAACAAAAATGTTTGCCACCTTCTGATGTGGAAAAACAGATAGATTTTGTTTCCTATTTCCTGAGGGTTTATGCTCAATGCATATTAATTTGTGGAGTTGTGATCAGATTATTATTCTAATTCCTTCCTTTATTTATTCTATTTACTAAAAAGCAAAATTAACCTGTTTAATTAACCAGTTTTCTGTTGAGATCAGTCCAGAAGCCATACTTAATATTCTTGATCCTCACTATGTTTTTGCATTTTTTTTTATGTAACACCCTCTTAAAAAATAAAGCAAAACCAACCAAGCAAAACGCCAAGCAAACTCTCTCCAAGAAAGGCAACTGATATCAACTAGAAGAAATACTAAGTTGTTTATACAAGACACTCCAAAAAAGTTTCCATAATATTTTCAATATCACACTTCTTTAAAGTAAGTGTTTTACTAACGTAAGAATCAGTAAATTGAACAATAAGCATTTCATAAACTAGGCTTATGCTTACTTATGTTAGATGAAGTACAAATTTCCTTGAGAAAAGGATGCTTTAAAATAACCTTACCAGCAAGATAAATTCTTGCTAAGCACTTTATTCTTTCCTCCTTAATGACAGCACACAACACGGGATTGTAAGTGTGAATTGATCATAAGACCCATTTTCTAGGTAAATTCAAACTCAAAAAAGATGTATACAACTACAATAACACAGATATTCTTTAACCATAAATAAATAAATATTCTAAATTAAATTCTTTAGTCTTATTCACTGATTTAATGTTGCTACCATATACCAAAACACATCCTTAGAAGGAAGCACACTCTAAGCCAAGTGCCCTACTGAGACACAAGTTGGGCTCTGGGAAAGCTCTTTCACTTCATTATACCACAAGTGATTGATATATTACCCTGTGCAATGACTTTGTGGCTAAAATAGAATTAGATCATTATAATCCACTGTACACAATGTTTCTTGCAATGTCAAAAGTATCTCTTTCTCCAGTGGGTACATTTTGAAGGAACCTACAGAGTTTTGAGAGTATTTGAGCATACTAGGAATCTATTGTGGGGAATAAGCTTGAGCACACAACATTCAGTGAGAACAAAACCAACTGTTTTTTTTTTTTTTTTTCTGTAGGTGTTTTTAATTTAGAATTTCATAAAAAAAGATTAGAAATATTTCACGCAAAAGTCTTAAAACTGATATGGTCTGCAGGACTGTTAAACAGCTTACACATAAACGTTGTTTTGAGTATGAAAGTTATTTCCCTCTCAGATAAACAGTGGTAATGGCAGAAATTCTCTTACTCTAGTGTAAAGTGAGACAGCTCTGTTTAAAACATAGTGGCATTGTTTTCTACATTTCTAGTAGGTGGATGTTATATTTTTGCATACCTATGTCTAAGAAATTCATAACTGAAAACACAGAATGGAATATTTGTCACAATAAACTTAAGACTTATATACATACTGGGACATAAATGTACTTTGATATGCCATCCTTATCAGTGTTAATTATGATTTTATTAACCGTAGCCAGTGTGTCTCACAGCAAGAGACAGTGAATGTGGTGAGTAAAAAAAATCCTTATAGTATGTTGAACTCCTAGAAATCTCTTGGTGCTGAAAGGCTTGATCAGAACAAGCTCAATGATTAAGTTAAAATAGATCATTAAGAAAACATGAATTGTCACAAAAAATAGAAACCTGTCTCAAGGCAGCTTTTAGTTACTATGAGATTTGTCTACTTTTATTTTAAAATATTAGTCTGCAATATTGATATTTTAAGGTTATAATTTTAGTGAAATTATTTCCATGGTATTCTTTAGAGGCCAAACACTGTATGTGGAGAGGGAAGCAGAAAATTATAAGCAGCTAGTGTTTTCTTTTACTTGTCAAACTTGACATGAGAAAAAGAAAAAAGAAAAAAAAATCCAGCAAAACCCCATTTGTTTAGCAAAAGACCAAAACAAAACCACACACACAAACACACACAAATTCAATCCCATTTCCTCAAACCAAACCACTACTATCTCAAAAACATACCTCTACCCACACTCAAATTCATAGAATCATAGAATCATAGAATAGTTAGGGTTGGAAAGGACCTTAAAATCATCTAGTTCCAACCTCCCTGCCAGAGGCAGGGTCACCTCCCACTAAACCAGGTCACTCAAGGCTATGTCCAACCTGGCCTTGAACACCTCCAGGGATGGAGTATTCATAACTTCCCTCGGCAACCCATACCAGTGCCTCACCACCCTTGTAATAAAGAATTTCTTCTTCATATCCAATCTAAACCTCCCTTGTTTAAGCTTTAAACTGTTATGCCTTGTCCTACCACTAAAGTCCCTCATGAAGAGTCCCTCTCCTACACCCTTACAGGCACCCTTCAGATACTGGAAGGCTGCTATGAGGTCTCCACACAGCCTTCTCTTCTCCAGCCTCAACAGCCCCAACAGCCCCAACTCTCTCATCCTATCTTCATAGGGGAGGTGCTCCATTTCCCTGATCAACCTCGTGGCCCTCCTCTTCACTTGTTCCAACACTTTCATGTCCTTTTTATGTTGAGGACACCAGAACTGTACACAGTACTCCAAGTGAAGTCTCACGAGAGCAGAGTAGAGGTGCAGGATCACCTCCCTCGATCTGCTGGTCACGCTCCTTTTGATGCAGCCCAGGATATGGTTTGCTTCCTGGGCTGTGAGCACACACTGCTGGCCCATGTTAAGTTTCTCGCCCACCAACAGCCTCAAGTCCTTCTCTGCAGGGCTGCTCTGAATTTCTTCTCCGCCCAACCTGTAGCTGTGCCTGGGATTGCTCCAAACACAGGAGTAGGACCTTGCACTCGTCATGCTTAAACTTCGTCAAGTTGTCATCAGCCCACCTTACAAGCATTTCAAGGTCCCTCTGGATGGCATTCCTTCTCTCCAGTGTACCTACCAAGCCACAGAGCTTGGTGTCATTTCTTCTTGAAGCTGGATTTGCAACAAACTTACTGATTCACTTGGGGTAGAGGGGAAATCAGCCAGGGCTAAATACTTCCAGCCAGAAATAATTTCTAACAAGACAATACAGTGGCAATGTACAAAGGCAATTAAAATACATGGTCATCAACAGACTAAATGGAATTTATTGCATTGTTCCAACTCCTCGGCTATCTCAGGCTTTACAACCCTTGAAAGAGGATGTAGATTGATCTTCTTTAAGGTAGAGAAAAATGGAAAAGACAGAGCTAAGATTTTAATTTTAGACCTGATCATTATCTCAAAAGAAACTGACCTATGGAAAGCAAAGTAAGATGTTCTTAATTTCTTCCAATCAATCAACATATTCATGAAACAAAAGCCCCACTTCCTACAGCCTGATCAAGGCCAAATAATGCTCTTATTGCTTCAGTTGTTATGTGTTCAGTTCTGAGATATTAAACAACTTCGTGAGAGTTTTTTGATAGTAAGCAAAGCCATATATTAAAAACCCAAACATTTGTAGAGTTCCTTTGTTTAACTTGGAAGTCAAACTTTCGCCAATATAATTTCTGTGGAAGGACAATGTCTTTTCCAAAGTGATAATCCCCTTCAGCTCTCTAAACAGAACACAACCACCTTCAGCGTAAAAAATAACAACTTGCAAATACTTTATTTTCTTGTAATACAATCAGTACTTTTCTCAAAACTCCTAGAAAAACCAGAAATGTATATAATTCTGAATATCCTGAATATTTTAAGTTAAGATTTCATCTTGCCTTTAAATGTTTCATTTTTCATTTCCATCATATTTGCACTGATTACATAGCAAGTGGTTTAATCTGTAATTTTGCTTCTATTTTTTATGCCTAGAATCTCATGGAGCAAATATTTATGAAGCAAAATTAAAGATGCCACTCTTACAGGAACCTAGTTCTGGGTTTGGAATGTGGCAGTTGTTGTACTTGGTCAGACAACAGGTTCATCAAATCCTATGACTTGCCTAAATCAGAGTCCATCATTGGACTGCATCGCCTGCTAAATCCCATAAATTAATTCATTCAAGTGCCACAGTAATATAAAGCATCACATGGCAGAGAAAATCCTTCTTAAAACACGAGATTTGTTTTATCATTACAGACATAACAACAAATTTATCTCAACATTTATTTACAGGGTGACCTTAATTTGCAGTAAGTTCCACAAAGGGTGACTGCTTACTCTTGGGATGTGTGGATTTTTTTTCCTAATGACAATCATTCTTGATGCCTACTGGTCTTTTGTAGTAATATAGTGAAATGCAAAAAAACACTGACAGACTAGCTTATGGCATGGAAACCTTAACTGTTGAGTTTTATTTGCAGCTACCTTAACTTTCTCTGTCTTTCTTTGCTATTCTTTATCACACTTACAAAAAGAATGTGCTAGACCTGAGTCTGAACTAACCCCATTAGTTCTGATTTCTTTTACAGAAATAAAATCAGAATTGTTATTTCTGACCCTTTCCTAAAAAGGAAACACACAAACAAGAACTCCCTCACAAATTTCTTTTTACTATAACTTTCACAATAAGGTTTTGTGGAAATCGTGCCGTTTTCCCTCACTAGGAAAATTTGGAAATGTGTGCTTTCTTTTCACCCCTGAGTTCTGCCCACTGCTCAGCCCCACAGATCCTCTTGCTTACTCTCCTTCAGTGGGATGGGGAAGATAACCAGGAGCACAAAATCAAGAAAACTCATGGGTTGATATAAAGACAGTTTAATAGGTAAAGCAAAGTTGCACACACAAGCAAAATAAAAGAAGTAATTAATTCACTACTTCCCATCAGCAGGCAGATGTTCAACTGTTTCCAGGAAAGCAGGCTTCATAATGCGTAGTAGCTACTTGGTAAGAAAAACACCTTAACTCCAAACATCCTCCTTTCCTCCCTCCTTTCCCCAGCTTTATATCTGAGCACAACGTCAGATAGCATAGGATATACATTAAAATAGATATATAATTACATAATCCTGTTAAATATATGAAAGCTTTTTCATTTCTAATAAAATTCCAGCATATTCTTTTGTTTTTTTTTTTTTTTTTTTTTTGTCTGGAATATAAGTCATTGCTACTAGAATGTCATAAAGCATATATTTATGGAAACATAAATAAAGAATTTTGAATAGTATTTTATTGTGATTTTAATTATAACAGAATTTCCTTACATCATCTTTTATCTGCAGGTGGCCTCTTACCTATGTTGTTTAATTTATTAAAAAGATATAAGCTCCTGTAAGCTTGTCTTGCTGCCTGGAATATGAAAAATTAATTACACCTTTGTCAAGTTGGCACTTTCTCATTTTCTTCAGCTATTTTTGTTTTTTTGTTCTACATGCCTGTATATTTAGTCTTATGTAGGATCTGGATATGAAAGTAAAGGAACAATCCAAAAACTTCAAGCAAGAGCTTGCAGCTAGTGACAACATATTAACAATGAAGAAGAGCTGAATATGCATGACTAACACCTTTGCTTTGTAGCAAGCCACCTGTGCCATGGCTCTGATTTGTTATTTCTTGGCTGCCTTGAATCAGATGACTATGAGATCAGTGACTGAGTCTGAGGAAGCACATGGGTGCCTTCTGCATCTCTCATAACTGACACGTTCTTTTATCATTTTCATATGGGTTTTTTTGCAGGCTACTTATTCTTTTTGCCTTACAGACACTCTGTTCTGATTTTATTAACAGGGTTTGCTGGTTTAGACCATTGACAATGGGCACGAGGCCCAGGCACCTTTAAGAGTGTGGCCTCCAAATCTGTGAGCAACCTCAGTTACGAAAAGTACAGATGGCCATGAACTTACACTATTGGAGTGCCCTCTCCCTGACTTGCTCACTTCAAAGAAGTTCAGTACAGTTTTCAAGTGCTTGGACCTTGATTCTTCGCTTACTTTCTTCACCCTGCTTCCCTTCTCATTCTCAGTGAACAAATTCCTCCCTCTATTGCTGTATCAGTAGTATTCAGTCAACTGACCAGGTTATTTTGGATTTCTACCTCTTTTTTATTTGAATACATTAATTTTCATACAAGAATTAAACTATGACAAATACCACAGCAGCTTTTATTATTGCACATAAATAGATTTCAGCAGTTTTTCTCAGGTTTGTTGGCTCTTCTTTTCTCATGTGGTGTCATAAGGAGAATATTTTCATGTGGAGGTCTGGGAGCCTTTCTCTCCATCGCTCTCTTAGCAGATACATTACTCAACAAATTTCTTCAAAGGTCATTCTCATGTTATAACTAGTGTCAGTGACAGTGGCTTTAGAAAAACACTAAATATTACAAACCTGAGGTATAAACTTTGATGGTCTTTGTTCAGAATGTCATTCATGTTAGGAACAGGGTAGTGAGAAGTGTAAGAAATATATGTATATATATGTATTAAGAAGATACACTTGCAGCCATAAAGAGGTGGGCAGCAGTCTTTTGGGAAAAGAGCTTTACAGTACCAAAATGCAAAGCTCTGTTAGAAGAAAAACAGCAGATACAAAAATCGACTCACTTGTTATATACCATAGGTTTGACCTCTCTGAATTCACCCCATTATAACTTCCATGTCTGTAGCTGACATGGTTCAGATGAGCTCTACTGGATAAGACTGAAGAAGCAGGGCTGTTGTCACCATATAGGGCTTTTTGAAGGGGCCTTGCGTGAGCTTGGCTGCTGCTGCTGCTGCCTGATGCAGGGTAAGGTTGTAAGCAGGGTACTTGTCTTCCATCTTCAAGAGCAGCAGTTTCAGGTCAGGCTGACATATTGTGTTCACCCTCACAACCAGTTTAAGTGGTGATTGAAACAATATCTCATCTCATTTCTATTTACCCTGTTAAAGGAAGTTTCTCTCCAGAGCGGGCTTTCATCTGCAGCAGGAAATAAATTTCTTCTAAAAATAAATCAAAAAAAGATTCTCATAGCTGCCAACACAGGTCAGTGTAAAATAATTCTATAATACTTGGTTACTGAAAAAGTTTTTCTGAGCACTTTATTTGAAAAATACTGAAAAATCTCTGAACCTTCTTAACTACTTTGTACAGACATACTCAACATAGTGAAGATTGAACAACTTCTCTCCCCTTTTCACCCTCCACAAATGTTTCAGCTAGGTGTTTCAAAAGGCATCTTTAAG
Organism: Forpus xanthops; assembly: GCA_032466535.1. NCBI lineage: Eukaryota > Metazoa > Chordata > Aves > Psittaciformes > Psittacidae > Forpus > Forpus xanthops. Next base: position 561 of record JASSUY010019072.1, on the reverse strand, counting down.
GAACCTGAGAAGTTAAAGTAGTCATTCAATTGGTCATTCTCACTATAAGCTGTTTGATATAAGCAGATGAAATAATGAGAGGAGACAACAGGAAGAGATTTTACGGAATCAGTTAAAATTTCAAACTTCAGATGATGTTACATAACTTAAGCTGACTGTCCCTATAAAATGCCAACAAGAGGGAAAGGACTTGAACACTGCCGTATAGAACTTCAATGATTTGGCCCAGTTTGGCCCTAACTGTATTAAGGAGTTTGGGTTTTTTTACCTTTCAGTATTTTTTTATTATTCCTTAACGTAGACATGATGCTGCGAAGTAGATGAGGAAAGTGGTAACACCGTAGCTTCATATTTTGTTCAAGATAAGCAGAGATGCCTTTTTTTCTAAAAAGCCATAGCATTTCCTACGCTTTGTATTAACTTGTAGGAGTTCATAGATGCTTTTCTTGTATTTAAATCAAATATATATGCTATAGAATCATAAAATAGTTAGGGTTGGAAAGGATCTTAAGATCATCTAGTTCCAACCCCCCTGCCAGGGGCAGGGACACCTCACACTAA
>JASSUY010019071.1:0-43648 GCA_032466535.1 Forpus xanthops | reverse complement strand
TCCAGTATCTGAAGGGGGCCTATAGGGATGCTGGGGAGGGACTCTTCATTAGGAACTGTAGTGATAGGACAAGGGGTGATGGGTTCAAACCTAAACAGGGGAAGTTTAGATTGGATATAAGGAAGAAATTCTTTACTGTGAGGGTGGTGAGGCACTGGCACTGGTTGCCCAGGGACGTTATGAATGCCCCATCGCTGGCGGTGTTCAAGGCCGGGTTGGACATAGCCTTGGGTGACATGGCTTAATGGGAGGTGTCCCTGCCCATGGCAGGGGGGTTGGAACTGGATGATCTTAAGGTCCTTTCCAACCCTGACTATTCTACAATTCTATGATTACTGAGTGATTACTCCAATTGATAAAGCCACCAGTGTGCAGTAGAAATAGTGATCTTCTTACACAGTAACAATATGCTGTTCATTGTGCTCTTCATTTGCTTTTAGTAACTCTTGCCAACTGATTTTGTTCTAAGACAAGACTCTCAAGTGGGTCTGGGGTTTTTTCTTTGCTATATACACATATTTTAATTAGTAGACAGTGAAAAACCTGTCCCACTTCTTTCTTAACAGATCACAGAATCATAGAATAGTTAGGGTTGCAAAGGACCTTTTCTCTCTTCCACTCATTTTGCAGTTGCATCTCCTAGTAAAGTGCTTAATCTTATGAGATAAAACCAGCAAACTATGATCCTTTTCTCACTCTATGGATCATACACTACAATTAGTCTTCTGCAGCACACACACCTCTGTTTCTGTGTCTGGTCCAGGTCCAGAACTAGTGAAACAAAGGCAGCTGTCAACGTTTCCAACTGGCCAAGTGAAAAGCTGAAGACTAAGAAACCTCCTGAGAAGACCCAGAGTCATGAGATCTCCACTGAGATAACCAGACCAACTTTCAGTGACCTCAGAGAGAACTGAAAACGTCTGGCTGCTTGTCAAAACTGAACATCCAGCCCTATTGCTGAAGGAAACCCATAATAAGAGATAGCCAAAGCAATATCAAAGGCATGAAATGCATGAGATATAAGTAATATAGTTGTTTTGGGAATAGTCTTTTCTGCACTGCACGCTTCATAGTGCTTCGTAATTACATACAGACACACAAGTTCCTGTTCTGCCCTAATCATGGTATCACAATACTTACTGCCTTGAATACAACCTCAGTGTCCCCTTTCAGACATCTCTTTATGAGCTAAAACTGATCCAAACTGTCAAAATAGAAGAGACCAAAGGGAGAATTGCCAACAGCAAGTCAGAGCACTTCCCCATCAATCCCATTCTCGCCTCTCTGTGCATTACAGCATAACCTCCACTCCCCAAATCATTCATACTATTGAATGTGAGCAAGGATATCAAAATCCAGCTCCTAACCCTTCCAGACCAGTAGTTCATAGTCTGTACTAAGTATAACGATTCCCAGCAGCATAAGCTCATTTTCAAAGTTGTGAGCTAACATATCCAGCCCCTGGCAATACCAGATTGCTTCTGGGTTTGGGATCTAGAGTGACCCAATAGTATAGACAGCTCTGGAGGAAGATCCCAAGGTGAGAGAGAGCTAAGGATGGCAGGTTCATTAGAAGAGCAGCACGAGGGAAAAGAAGCACTGACTGGTTTGTGATGGAAACGACCTCAAACCTCACCCAGTTCAACCTCCTGCCACAGGCAGGGACATCTTCCAATAGAATAGGTTGCTCCAAGTCCCATCCAACCTGGCCTTGAACACTGCCAGGGATAGGGCAGCCACAGCTTCTCTGGGCACCCTGTGCCAGGGCCTCAGCACCCTCACAGGGAAGAACTTCTGCCTTATAGCTAACCTAAATCTTCCCCTTTTTAAGTTTAAAGCCATTCCCCTGCTCCATGGACACAGTAGTCTGGATTTCCATGGTGCAGTAGCATCGATGCCTTATGTGCAGAGACAAATTATCAGCTATGGGAACTAGAGTCAGGGCCTGCTGCTGTCAGCACTCCAAGAATACAGACCCTCACTGCCTGCATTGCTCTCTGAGTCCAGAGCAGCTCCTGGGCTTCAAGCTCTCTCACTGGTAAGTGTTCCATTTGGGCACCACATTCCTCACGCAGGTTAAAGCTCTCCCCCAGACTGATGTTGACATGAATCAGGTATCATTAGAAAATGATGTGAGATGAGCAGAGCTGTATTTAGTCCTGGGGATTAGCATGCTTCTAAAGGTGAATTCACGTTTAGCCTGGAGTTTTGTAGGAAACAGCCTTTCCTGCAATCACGCCATCTGACTCCAAACTCTCATGGTAAGGCTCCTGTCTCCTTAAGCTGACATGCCAGCTATGGACTCCAATCCAATCTGCTCTGATTCCTTGTGAGCCTTATTATTAACAAGAAACCAATAGATATGGACATATTATCAGAAGCGATACAACTGACAATGTCTCAGCATCAAGCAGGCAACTGCTACAAACCACTAGCTGTTACTCGTGGCATCCTACCTTCTGCCATGCAACAGACCTGCATTGAGAGGTCTCTCCACAATCCTGTTTTCAGCCATGAATACAAGTGCTGTAGGAACCTGACTCATTTCAGCCATGCCAGGACCAGCTGGTTGTAATTCATCTCGCTGCTCAAAACTGAGCCACTTGGATTTGTGATTTTTAATCCAAACAGACGACTCTATATTTTGGGGTGGAGGGAGGAGGGAGATATGGCTCATCCTCAGCTGCTACAGAACTGACCAGCACAGAAGTCAGCATTAACGTTCAGCAGCAAACAGGGAACCTCAGCTGAGAAGCAAGGTCTGTGTATCCTGAGTAGCCACTGTACAACCTCATTCCCTGCATGAAGAGTCTACCACAGGCTTCCATTGCAAATCTTTCTCCAGTTCTTTTTCCTGTCTCTGAGTCCAGCACTGCCCTGCTTCAGATGAGGTGCTGTACAAATTATCTCACTTGGATAATCTTAACTTATAATAAGGGAGAAAACATTCCATCTGCTGTTGGTTATTACAGCCAATTGAAACCAGTCCTTAAAATCCACCCCATTTAAAGTGAACAGATATTTTCAGTCTTGATGTAATGACAAATGAGTTATCCTTGGGAAGTAGGATAACATGGGAATGTATGCAGTGTTCCTACAAGTCTACTGAAGATGGAAACAGCGTGACCCAACCATGCCTGCAGACAGACCAAGCTGCCAAGCTGACCCTTTGGCAAAGTCCAACAGACCTTTGGCAGCCCTCAGCACTGCCCTACAAACAGCTCTCACACCACTGCACTACCCCCAGGACACACACACACCCCAGACCCTGGGGAGACAGGGCTATAGCATCCCATAGTTTTGCCTGCCATCCTTCCTCAGCGTGACACCAGGGATCTGCCATCTGAAGTAATTCACTAACACCTCCATCAGACCCTGCTGCAGAGGGGAATTCAGCTGGCCTTTTACCCTGACACCCCTTCCTTTACGCAATGCCTATCTCTTTCTTCACAGGACCTCCTCATCCAAATCTCCTTGGCACAACCCAAGTTGGTCTTCTGTTGCTGCATGAAGAAAGAGCTCAGCGCAATTTGTATTGCAAAGCATACATCACTCCTCCAGTCAGCACATACATCTGGCCAGGACTTCTTGGACTGCTTTACAGAGCAGTGGACGCTGTCCAGAGCTCTCTGCTCAGTGTCCCTGACAAGATGGCCATCAAAGACTGGGTTAGGGGTCAGCCACCCAAAGCCATTAGCACTCCAAAGTGATTGATTATCATCATGTGTGGTCTCAATCAAGAGCCGGTAATGAGCCGTGTTCATTAATCCCATTTATATGTTTGCATAGGCCAGTCCTGAATTTCAGAGAATAAAAAGGCTTCATACTGAGATCAGCATATTGCACTTCATGGCGTGGGCAAGGAAGGCATACAATGGATCACGGGTTTGCATATAACTCCATGCTTTGAGGATTTCACCCCAGGTATTACTAAATATGAAGCAAACAGGCTCCACAGCATCATCTGCACACCTCCAAGCAGCACTGAGTTTCAAGCTCTCTTCTACAGCTCTGTATTACAGTTTCATCTGTACTTACGTAGTTTCACATTTTCCTTGCACTTTTAAAATAACTTTTTATTAAGAGAGCTTTATCCACTGTTAGACCCACTCCAAGTTTCTTTTCAGACCATTATGGGTTTTCTGCTGTTTTCTGTGTGATGACCCCTTTACTTTTTTCCTATAATCCACATTAGAAACCTTAAGTTCTGAATACGCCATCACTGCCTTTGTCCTGCCTTCCTCAAGCCATTCCAGTTTCTGCACAGAGCCCCATCACCAAGTAACTCAACTCCATGCCCTACCCTTAGACACCATGTTGAATAGGACAGACTCCCATCAGCTGCTGATCCCTACCCATGAATCCAGGCTCCTTTCACTAACATTAAAGCCATATTTTCCTGCCTCCCTCCCCAGAGATCCCCTTAAGGAACCATAAAAATAAAGGGTGAAATCCTGGCTCTGCTGAAGTCAATGGGAATGTTGCCATTGACTTTAATAAGGCCAGGACTGAGCTCAGCACTGAGCTCCAGCACAAGCCCCAGTGTTCCCCACCTAAGGATGAAGGGGTTTTCAGCACCACCACTGCTGACAACAACCCACAGCTTCTCAGTGAAGATCCCTTCAATTTATGATACATTCATATTGATAAACCCACTGGCCAGAAGAAACATGCCAAATCTCAAATCCCATGCCAAAGACAGCACATTTGAAGCAGCTCACTCTCAAGTAGAAACCGCATTAACTGAGAAGGTGACTATGTTGGAAACTGCACCCACCTTAGATAGCTCAAGGAATGAGCTCATTGCATGGTTGGCTCTCCAGAAGGTGTCACAAATTTTCCCAGAATAAATTTAATACATGACGTAAAAGAAGTTCTTTTAAGATGGACAGTTTGAGAAAGCTAAAAGGAGCTTTTTCTATTTCTTTAAGAGGGTATTAGTTGGTTAAATATAGACCTGAACAATAAATGTCTGTAAGTGGTCCCAGGCCCCCTGTTGTAGAAATGTTTTTAGTGTTTCATGTGGGGAAAAAATATGTAGCAGTGAAAGGTAATGGTCTTTAGCCTCTCAAGTGCAAAAGAACAGTGAGTATGTTAAAGGTGGCCAGGAAATAATTGTTTAAGCAATTAAAAACCTTTACAATTACACTGAGACCTAAACTAAATAAGGTAAAGGCAACATTGACTGCACAGTACATTTAAATACACCTTTATTTGGCTTTTGCAAATCCCTTAAAGACCAGTCGCGCCAGCTCTCCTTCCATGGGATGCCACAACATATGTGGTGCTGATGTGCTCTGCCATAATGCCCTGCTGGAAGCAATCTGCTGGGGTAAGCAAATGCCATATCCAACATTTAATATCCTTATTTCACACCCACAACAGATTTCTTTATTTCTTCAAAGGAAAAGACCACCTCTGCTGAACACTAACAGCAGAGAGCCAAGAGACGCTGGGTAGTGCCCGATGGGTGCCAAGATGGAAGAGCACTTTGAGGGCCCTGCAAAGTGCTGTTCTGTTAGTAGAAGGAGCAAGAGGAGCAGAGCTCCTGGAAATGCTACTCTTAATGATCTCTAGAAAGGCGAGATCAGGCAAAGGTATGAACCCCAGACTTTCTTACAGGGCACAAAAGAATTGGGAAGATGCAGAGCTGTAGAATAAAAGTACTGAGCAGGCAAAATGAGACAGAAAGGAAGAGTCTGTGTTTGCTCCATAAGGAGACAATGACAAAGGAAATGGAACTAGTCTTCTGAGGAGCTTTTTCCACTGGGATTCAGGAAATGACACGCCAGGCAACACCCTGGCATGTGCCACTAACAACACTATTATTCCCTGTTGGCAGAAGAAAAAGCTCTGGTTGCTGCATTCATAGAGGAAAGACTGGTTTGCTACTACAGAGGTCTGAAGAAACCAGAAGAGCTGCTCAGAAACCAGAAGAGTTGCTCAGAATTGCCCCCTCACATCAGTCAAAGGACTGAGAGGTAAAATGAAAGGCCCAGTGAAGAGGATGTGATAATAAAACTCGGAGCCGTGCAGCAGCTCAGATATTACAGGTAGGTTTCAGCACAGGAAGGTTCAGATCTCACATCTGGTTGTTTCTTCTTTCTTCCATCTTTCCCAGTCCCACACAATGGACTCCTCAGCAATCAGTGAACAGCTCTGGCAGTGGAAGGACACACCAACAGCTTCCAAGTGTATGAAAGCTCAGCAGAGACCACCAAAGAAAAAATCCATTCTCAACCTAATTTTACCCTAAAACCACCAGGCTGCAGTTGAAAGGAATCTGCTTGTAGAGATGATGTGAGTGTGCCTATGCAGGCATTTTAACGCTAAGCAGAGAGTATCTTCCCAAAGCAAATCTTTCAGTCATCTTCATTTGCTGCACAAAGCAGACTCAGAGCATAAGAACTGTATTCTTTCTCATGAAACTAAAGCAGAAATGTTCCAATTATTAAAGGATGCTAAGTCTGGGGGTCCATACTATGCCTGCAGTGAAATTCTGGAAACATATCCACTGTGGACATCTGTTCTTCAGCATCCCTTTGTCTACAGTTGCATACCTACTGTAGTGTACCCCTTCATATAGGCATAGCTGTTAAGGCCAAGAGACAAGTGTGCTGGAACTGTGATTGGAATATATCCAATAAAAAACAGAGCAAGACCCTCTCCCTGATGTAAATAAATGGTGATTTTTATAAGCCAGGTTCTGAGATTCTATTTCATTTTGGGTTTTCTTCTTTAAACAGCCTTAGAACGGGCTCTGCTGGTGTCCAACCTCGTCACTCTGCACAAACTTAAACTCTGTAGAGCTGAAAAACTGGACGTTTGTAAGTATGATTATTTTGATATACATCATCTATCTCATCTCGTTAAAAAAGAAAGTCAGGAATGTTCTGTTTCTCAAAGCTCAGACATACAAGCAAATGGAACTTAAATATAGAAGGTCCTGAGCTGCGGATCCTATAACATGATTCCTACAACTTATATCATAGTTCAGCAGGGTTCAAGGAATTCCAGCAGAACGCAGGGTGGAAATGAGAACTGGCTCCCAGAATTCACAGAACCTACAGAATTTATAAGGCTGCAATTAAAAATGGAAGAGAAAATAATTTTGGTTAAGAAATAAAAAGACAGAAAAGGGTTAAGACGCTGCCCATGGCAGGGGGGTTGGCACTGGGTGATCTTAAGGTCCATTCCAACCCTAACTATTCTATGATGCTATGAAACATCGATCTTTCAAGTCCTGACTAAAAGATGCTAGAAATCTACAGCAAAATTCTAGATAGAGGCAAGGCATTTGGAAGCAATTTTTACACCATAATGGAATTAACTCACGCCTCAAAGATTCGCCAAACAACATTTATCATCAATATTCAATAGGAATATAGAAAATGTTGACCATTTGTTTCAGTCTTATTTTTAAAATGCAGAAAGTTACTACTTTTTGTCCTTTCTTATTTGAAACCATGTCTAACATCACTGTTTCTGACTATACATTTTCTGGTTTACTTTTCCAACTTTATGTGGGTTCTTGGGGTTTTTTCAGTTTTCTAGAGTATTCCGAAACTTCTTAATGCCTTTGCACCATTGCACCCAGTATCAAGGAAGGAGAAAACAAGGTAGAATTAGAATGTCAAAATCCCACAAGACTAAAGTATAACGGTGTTGTTTCTAATCTAGAAAGAAGCTTTGCCTTTCACCGCAAATGTTTTCAATGGGAAATGTGAACAAGATACACTGTGAGCATTTCATCTTGTTTTATCTCGTTTTAGTTAACACTTAACAACCTTGAAGAAAACAGTTTGTATTAAACGTGTTGTATTATCAGGATCATTAGTGCCAGTGGAATTAAACCAGTGATGGCCATTTCAGGAATGAAATCATAAGAATATTAAAAATAACGAAGATGCCTATTTATCTAAGGTGTTTCTACAGACTTCTTTATTTCATAAGCCTGAAAGTGCATTACTAAATGAAGCTCTTCCGACACTTTGGTGACATGTATCATTGAAGAAACATCTAAACTGAACTACTGAGAATTTGGAGAAGAAAGCTCCAGCAGGGCAATGACCTCTTATGAAAACGCACAAGTAAAACATAAGGATCATGTTTACTCTCTCTGAGTTTCCTGTCGACACTGTTTATTATTAAGGAATAAACACACTTGGATTGTAGAGATATATCTTTAGAAGAGGTATTAAGAATCAAACAGTTTCTGTAAATCTTCTGAGTGGTATTAACATTCCCATTTAAACAAGGTTCCACACATAACACGCATTTGATCATTTAACAGGTCCATGTCCAAAATATTTCTGGCTGCAGATGTACAGTTAGCATCTGATTCTTCCACTTCGCTTAGCCAAAATGCTGAGATTTAGTCTTATTTTAACTAAACACATCCTAAGTTATTTTTATATGTGTCTCTCGGGTCTCATTTTCACTGAGGCAAATTTCTGCTGTGGTGATGGGCTGTAAATGTTTCTTTCTTCCATTTCCCTTCATTTATCCCATTTCATGGCATTATCTGATAAAAATGCTGTGGATACCCTCACTCCCACATGCAATATATAAACAAATGGGACATCGAGAAAAAACATCACCACATCACTATCCCAGCACAACCATTACAACCAGTTGGAGCCCTAAGAGTGATTTACAGCCCCAAGCTGGTGACGCTGAGATAGTTAGGATGAGATAGCATTGCTCCTCAGCCCAAAGGAACCCCCACAGAACTTCACCCATTAGCACTAGCAAATGTGCGTGATTTACCACAGCCTGGAGCAGGGAATGATGTCGGAAATGTTTCTCCAGGTTATTCATTTTAATTGTTTAAGGTCATTCTGGAACCAGAATGTCTCTGTTTTCTTGTTTAAAGGTAAACTTGGGAGAAAACACATTTCAGCCTGAAAGCCATGTTTTGTTACATTCACAACTGGCAAATGGCTAGAAAACTATTTGAAGGCTCTCCCTTACTTTGAGAGTTCTAGTTCTTAAGTTTCATTGAACCTGATCTTGGAACCCTGTATCAAAACAAAGCCTAAACAGTTTCATGCAAAAATGCCCAAGGGACAGCTTTCACCTCACTCATTTTTGTCAGGGTGGGAAAGTCTGGCTGAAATCGCTGGCCAAGTTTGTCAAGGTTGACTGCAAAAAGCTTCAGTTGAACTGAGTCTGGTTCTTCAGCAAACAAACCAGAGGAGGGAGGATTTGTTCTGCCTATCTGTAAAAATAATAGTGGTGATCTCACCATCAACTTCTTGTCAATGACTGATAAAATGTAAGTGTTCAAAAACTGTGTAGAAGAGGCCCTTGGCAACATGGTTTAGTGGTGGGCTTGGCAGTGCTGGGGAACAGTTGGACTGGACAATCACAAAGGTCTTTTCCAAACCAGTTGATTCTATGATTCTAAGACATGATGGACGCAGACATTCTTTGGCTATACAGGAGCCTGTGGGGACCGGTGCTAATGAGAAGTCTAAATCCTTATTAACCTCTCCATGGTGGTGTACTTGTGCTTGTTCCCTGCCATGTGTGCCACAGCCTGTGTCACGAATCAGCCTACCTCAACCCAACTCTGTGCTGGGCTACATGAGTTGGGCTCCAGATCCTCACTATCTGTTACAGCTATCAGTTACAGTGCTCAGATAGCACAGAAGTGGACCCTTCAAACCAGTTACATATGTAAGAATAGTACCTAGCAAGTGTGTATACAGCCAACCTTCTCCCGCTCCTCAGAAAGTCAATGTTCAGAGCAAACCCCTCCTCTGACTTGTCAACACACACGGCCTCACCACTTGCCCTTTCGAGATTCCAGGCCTGACGGAAGGTGATGGGAATTGAACTTCGGCTCTCAAGAGCACCTGGCTTTGTTATCTCTAAGGGCCCAGGAAGATTTCAGGCACTATCACTCCATGCCATGTCCTGACACTTGACTCACAAAGTGGCACTGGTGTTGGCTTACCTCCAGGCTGGAGATAGCGACTGTCAGCAGCGAGGTGAAAATGAATAGGAGTGGAAAAGAAGCGGAGACCCTGCTGCTTCTTTTAGGGAAACACCGCATCCGAGATTGCAGAGAAGTCCTCTCTCTTCTGACTCTCTCTGAACATCAAGATCTTTGCTACAGAGTGCAGCAGGTTGAGCTCACACATGCTTTTTCTATCATCTCTGGTGGTGGCCACAGCAAATATATATATATATATATATATATATATATATATGCATATATATACACACACACTGGTCAATACTAAATAAAAACTGATGGACTTAAGAAGGCTCCTCCAGGTAAGTCCCAGAAACACATAAAAGGCTGCAGCTATGATACATGTTCCCAGTATTGGTGAAAGCAAAGAAGTTTCCCATTTTCCCCATGCAATTTAGTCTTCTTCCATAAGATAAGTACATTTATTATGCACAGACATATTCCATGTTTACTATTCAGAATGAAGAGACTGAAAGTCCACAACCCTAGCCAATAGAACAAACTACAACTGATAATTCCATTTGTTTTGAATACACTTGAGCCAGAAGCTGTGGCCTGATGATAATAGCATGACATCTCTCTGGGAACAGATACCAGACTGCTAAACTGATCTTCTCCCCATTGTTGATACTTGCTTGTGTTACGTGCGTAAGACAGATGTAGGAATGCCCTAGGAAAGAGGGAGATACTGCTTTCAGTGAGAAAGCAGATAACAGGGAAGAAAGCAGCTGCTTTAGAGAAACTTCACTGATTCTAAAGCATTCAGAACTGTAGAGGCATTTAGTGTTTGCTCTTTTATCAGTGCAGCTGCAAGTGATAATTCAACCTCCAAGTGGTCTGCGCTTTTGTTCCGTTTGAATTGAAAAATGCCCTAACAAAAATCCTTGCTTTGTATTGGGATTATATGCTTGAAAAGAACTGAACAAATTGCATTTAGAATGATCAAAATGATCTATTTTCCTTATCATGTTGCTAGCAGACAAAGGTTGATATTGGAAAATCAGATTTTGCCACTATCAATGTTACTGCTTGATGTGAGTGCAGCAAAACAGCTTTAACAGTCAAATTCCAAGACAGATTTATCCAAAAGACAGTTATCTTTATTATCCTCATCTCACAAACAGCAGTTGCCAGTGTCACACTCTGACAACACTTCACTACACATCCTAAGCATCTTTATCATCTTGATATCCCGAAATAGAACGCCTTCTGTATGCTGATGTCTCCACAAGACCACACTTGTAAATGCTGCCTATTCTGTACCAAATATTGGAGTAGTAATAATTATTAGTAGTAATAATATCATTCTTCCAAACTACTGCACCATGAACACTGCTTCTGTCACAGCCTCGCTCCTTGTAACATCCCATTGCAGCCAGTGAGGCCATAAGGAGCAACATGGAGACAAGCAACTAATGCCCACCTTCTCATATATTCAGGAACCTCATTCCCACTAAAACCTCAAGCTTTATCTTAGTGCGAATTAAATCTCACTTTCTGTGACAGTGGAACCACTGCACATGCAGACAAGAGCTCTCAGGCTGAAGAAATCTAAAGCAGAACATAAGGTTGGTACTGTATCGCATGATGTAGTGATCTGAACTCAGTGCCCACCCAAAGGAAACAGCATAGCCAGTGTTAGGGAGCTGTATTTAGACAGGTATTTGAGTCCATGGAGAGACTCAGCAGGAAAAACATACCAACAGACGCACCTCCTGGATGCTCCCCACTTCCCAAACAACTATTTCCACCGCCAGAAATGTTGATTTAAAGTATTCATGCTAACGTGAGTGCAGGATAAGGTTATGTGATTCTTGGAGCCGCCACACCAGGTCATGAATGATGGAGTAATGAAAATTCCTTGCTCATTGCACAGCAAATAAAGGCAGGATTGTGAAACCACTCGCTGCCGTGCTGAGCTCTGCTGCTGCATGTGTGCAGAGTTGGATCCACAGAAGAACTCAGCACAGAGGATGAAGGAGACTTATGAACATCATCCCACAGTTGTTTCTCTCAAATCTAAGTACTAACCACTATGAAAACCTGATTATAAAGGCAAGTTGTGATATTTCTACACCTACCTCAAAATCCAGGCATCTTACCAGTTCAGAAACTGATGTCCCCTTAAATCCTACCATGCCATGCGTTTTAGTCCTGGGCCAGAAACTATAGAACCTCTTGGGAATTACCTTGGGGCATGATGAGATACTTTACCCATAGGCTGGCAGGCTTTAACTCTCCTCTTAACCTCTCAATAGAGATGAATCCAAAGAGGTTAAGAGATAACCTCATCACAACCCTAGGTTTTCCATCCTGAGCTACCGTACTAAAACCTCCCCTGGAGAAGAAACTGTGACCATAGGGGAACAAACAAGGTTTCTGAGCCCAAGTTTCAGGAGTACTGCATGGCCACAGCTTCCACTGACTTCACTTAGAACTAAAGGCACTCAAAGGCTCTAAAATATCGTGTAAAGGGTCACCTCCTACGTAGAGTTATTATTTAGACTCTGCAGTTGCTCATATTACCACATCAAGAGGGTTTTTTTCAGGACATCATTCTCTCCAGTTTCGCAGGCTTTCCATGCTTTTTTTAGGGATAACCCCCTAAGATGTGAAGTTTTTTTTGATACACACACCAAATAAACCCTAAAACTGGTTATTTTTTATACACATAATATAGACTCCTTTAAATATAAACTTTCTAGAAACCCTCAAAGTCTTAATTTTCAGCTTGGCCTTTCAAGATGTGCAAAAGCTTTGGTGGAGAGAGGGTGTATTTTTATAAGAGGAGCATTAGAAAGGACTGGGGTTTTACCCTCCTGGCTTAACTGAGCCCAGACTGGAACCTTAACCAAGTAAACTAAACTGATTACCACACACAGGGAGAGCCTGCCCTTCCCCAGCTTCGCACTTCCCAGTGTGACAGCTTTGACCCAACATTATCACACTGCACCTTCTTTTCCACACTTTCCCAAACTACAGCTCTATGAATCCAAGTTGCTCTTGTGCTCTATCATTTGCTACCGTCAGCCCCACACATCTCCGTGTAGCGGTTTCAGAGTACCCATCCTCTTTGAAAGAAGCATTTTCATGACAAAAGTTAAGAAATAAGTAACAATTTCAAGAAGCTCCCGAAACCTCTATTTAAAAGTCCCTTAAGTTGTAAGTTCAAGGAAGGCAATGCCTTTGTGACAGCACAGCTGTAGATTAAGATTCCCAGGGCCTCCGAGCTATTCTGACTCCTGGGCTTTAGAATTATATGAATATAGGCTTAAGACCACCCAAATTCTTCTCTTTTTTCCCCCTTTTTGAGAGGGGGAGAGAAAGAGAACATGCACACAAGTGTGTGAAAGAGGCCATTACCCCCATGCTGGAAGACTGTAGTTTTACAGTAACAAAGATCTGACAGGCTGTATTGACCTGTGATAGCAGCTGTATTTACATTATAGCCTAAAAGGGGACCCACACTAGAGAGGATGGTATATACACTGCATGAGCCAGTGGCCTTTCCACAGATGCTTTAACCCACATGTGCAAAATCCAGTTGCAGGAGTTTAAGTTCCTTCCAAAGCACACCCAGGGGGGAGCTGACTTTTGTCTTGTGCTTAGTATTATGTGGCTGATTTTGCACCTAAATCTCGACTCTTTACTCTAGGAATTATTCCCACAGTAGTAGGACATGTTCTTCTGGAGAGCCAGCATTAGCCCATGAGCAGACAATCCTTAGTTACCTCCTGTTTTATTAGGATCAGCAGCATGACTGATGTGATGGAAGGAAACAGGATAATAAATAAAATAGGCTCATCTCTTAGGAGAAAGGAAGGAGGTAGAAGTATCCCTCATACTGTGGTTTACTACCTTATTGAAGCTCATCTCCCAAGGCTCCTCGGGATTCCATGAGGATGATCCATTGCTGGAGCCCCAGCTCTCCACTGATGACATGGTGAGTGTAGGAACCTGAGCTGAGCATCTGAAAGGCTGCACTCCTTGTAGATCCAGGGTGAAAGCAATCCATTTGTACCGGGGCTGCTCCAAACTGAAATTCATTATACAACATTTTGATGACATTTCTTTGTTTTCTGATTGATTCAGGCTTTTTTAGACTGATCTCTCAATACAGAGTCTAAACAAAGAGAAATATAATCAAGTCCTTGCCTTTGCAGCAGGGGAAGGGGGGAAAGAAATCACTAACATTGCTCTGTCTGGCCCCATAGCTTCCTTGTGCTGCTCCCATCCTTATTTGTTGTTCTTACTTGACAACATGGGTTCTTGAATAGCAAAGAAAAGCAGTCCTTGCCTTGAGGTTGGCAGGGAAATCAAAAGTGGCAACCACATTTGCAGCAGTGTAGTCATCTGAAATAATCATTGTTGTTATTTATGCTGTGGCTTCACTTCAGGTAACAAGTAGCTCAGAGCCCTGTAATGCCAGGAATGGAAACAGCCATTACAAGTATATGGGATGCATACCTGGCCAGTATCTTCAGGTGCTGAAGCTTTAGGCATATGCACATGTCCCAGTGATTCCTTTATTCCCAGCTGCTTTTAATCACCTGCCAAAAGCAGGTGCTTATATACATCTCTGAATAACAGATGTAATATGGGGCTTGTGAATCAGGGTGCAAGAGCCAAGATGTGATAGGCAGATGGGACAGGTTGGTGGAGAAAACAGAGGACAAAGTTCAAAGTCATGGGAAGATTTAGTGTAAACGTGTCACATGGGAGACTCCAGCAGACAGTGCACAGTAGCAGCAAATCCAAACCATAATGTGCTTGGATGTAAGTTTTCAGCATGGGAAGTACGCCAGCCTGCAGGACATGACCAAAGGCATCAGTGCAGTCAGTGCAAGGATGTGCAGCAGCCTTGGCTCAAGTCTATTCTCTTCCACAAGCTTTCATATAACTTGGGTGCAGTCACTTACCGTTGGACTGCCTCAGCCCCATGACAGTGAAATCATGATAACAGTGACCCTCACAGGTTTGCATCAGTAAAGGCTGCATGAATGACCAGGAGATGCTCAGGACACTTGGCCCTTGAAGTTGTACAGCTTCCTTAGATATAACCAGCTATCCTCACAAGGACAACTACTCCAAAACACCATTAAAGCCTCCTCATCAACTGTTGAGCTTCTTACTGCTTTTTACTGAGGCACCTCAGGCCAGTCTTACAGAGCCAGGCAGGCACTAAGCTCTCATATGCAGTTTAAAACTGAATCCCTGCTTTCTAACTTCC
This sequence comes from Forpus xanthops, assembly GCA_032466535.1. Lineage (NCBI taxonomy): Eukaryota > Metazoa > Chordata > Aves > Psittaciformes > Psittacidae > Forpus > Forpus xanthops. Next base: position 28,436 of record JASSUY010019071.1, on the reverse strand, counting down.
ACATCATTCACCTTGAAGACGCATGGAAGTTTTTCACTCATTCAGCAATACACAGCTGCATCACACTGGTCCTGGCTTCATGCCTGGTGTATAATCAAATCTTGCCCTTCTAGCAAAATGAAAGAGAGATGCAGGATAAGATGGCAGTAGTGGTGTGTGAGCTCAAGGGTCCAATTTTGATTTCACATACAAAGCCAGTCAGTCAATGGATACGGATTCACAACAGCCATTCCTCTCATCTACATTCTCCTCCTATACAAGCGATTTGGCTGCACAGAAAGGAACAAGACAACTCCAGCTGACACAAGTCAGTCTTCCAGCAAGTATTACCCATCCTCTTCATAGTCTGTAACCCCCGAAAGGTCTTAGAGAGCAGGGGAAGTGCTGCAGCTTGGTCACTGATGTAGGGAAACCCACCACCCCTGCTGCCAGAAAGAACCATTTAGGGGACTCCTTTCCAAGATCTTGGGAATTCCTGCAAACCTCCCTTTTCTGACGTGCTGCTCCGATGTGAAATACCCGCAGTGTTTGCAAAGCAGTGCCTATGAATGACTAACCAGCCGTGCATATAATTCAAGAAAGCTTGGAAACAGCCTTGTTATTTTTGGAAACACGGACACTTGTTCAGGGCAAGCTGGCAAGGAGGAATTACTGCGGAAAGTTACCTAAAGAACAGAGAGGCTGTAGTGCCACCTACTGCTTTGCTCCGGATCTGAAGTCCGGGTTTAAAAAATGGAACAAAGCAGACAAGTGCCACACTGGAGCAGACCCAGGCTCAGGCAGTCACTCTGACATGACAACCACCCATAGCACCAAGTTCCTCATCAGAAGGTGCAAGGATGCTACGACGGACATCACAAGAGATATGCCTGCCTGTGAGCACAGAGCACAGCAGTCCTTCAAAAAGCACTGTCAATTTACGGTGTCAATTTATGTTACAATCATGCTGAGTATTCTTGTTATGCATATGAATACGAACAGTGATTTGGACTCAATACCTCAACTTCATCACAGATCAACAACAATAAGTTCCAAAGATACTCCAAAAGATATTCCAAAGGGACATTGCATGAAGTGTGGTTCATTTATTTTTTTTAAATAGAAAATCACAGAATGGTTTGGGTTGGAAAGGACCTTAAGATCATACAGTTCCAACCCCCTGTCCTGGGCAGGGACACCTTGCACTACACCATGTTGCCAAGGCTCTGTCCAACCTGGCCTTGAACACTGCCAGGGATGGTGCATTTATCTCCTCTTTGGGCAACCTATGCCAGTGCCTCATCACCCTCACAGTAAACATCTGATTATATATACTTTCTTGTATAATTTAACCTTTTAGTGTAGTTATGAGCCTTTCTGCTACACAAGACAAACAACTTCCCGGCCTCCCATCCACTGATCAGTCACTGCTGTATGAACTTTCCCCAGGTTCACAGCTTCTCAGTCATTTGCACAGAATATAAAAGGTTAAGAAAACTAAAAGTAATCCCCCGTTTGTGTTCATTTTGAACATCCCAGACAAATATATGCCTCTTCCTTCAATACATTTCGATTTCCTAGCCACAAATTGCACAACACATAGATGATTCCACAAAGAAAATGGCTCCTCCTTTTGGATTATGAACTAGAAACCAGAAAACAAAACCTGCAAAGATGCAAGGGGAAAGCTACTTTTCTGCCCCAGCTAACAGAGCATCAAAGAACCATAATTAGGATTTGCTACTCAGTACAACGTATTATCAAAATCACCAAAGAGAACATATCCATTTATTCATAAATGTGGTCTGGATTATACAGGCATTGTAAATGCTTGGTTGTGTGTTTGTCTAGTCTGGTTTGTGTTTGGTTTGGAATCCATTCATTCAGTCCCTAATTTGCCATTAAGGAACTGATACAGCAAGTGTGCACATTAAACATTTAAATACAGGAGCCCAGAGGCATGTAGAGCTAAACAACTGCAAGTGGTTATCGCTGAAAGCTTAAACAAGGGGTTTTCCCTCCTCTATGAAGATGAGGTTAAAGGCTGGACTGGACAACCTCCAGAGAGCCCTTCCAACCTGATTTCTTCTATCAGTCAAGCAAGTGCAGGAACAAACAGTTAACGAGTAGCTCCAAAGTGAAGTATAATGCTCAGGAGCATCACTTCCCATTTCGACAAGGATTGGGCAGAGTCCCTGCTGAGACTGGTTCACATAGAGACTTCAGTCTACATCTTCAGAAGTATTCAGGTGAGAGAACACCACTGACAGCAGTAGGACTTGAGCTCCACATACCTGGGGGGAGGCAGGACCCAGGGTCTGGTACTATCTACCAAAACATAGACCTATTGATGAAGCTTGGAAACGCCGAGTTCACCACAGCACCATAAATTCAAGTTATCTGGAATGTAAAACACTGCACATGACACATAATCCTGAGATGGCTGGAAAGCCTGGCACTGCCAGAGTACGATGTGCACCGAACAGGGGTTACATCCACTGGGATGGCATTTTCATAGCTAGCTTATAGAAACTCACCAGTTATGTTTGATTATGTTGTGTCTATACCCTGCAAAAACCGACTCCCTCTTGTGCCAGACGCGGAAGTCTGTCTACACAGATTAAAGGGATTTCATTCCACAGCTGATAAGAAGTTTTCTCCATTTATCTTAGCTAAAAGAAATTCTACTTGGAATTAAGCATTAAATACTGTCACAGATTTATATACTAGATTAATATATACACAGCATTAAATCATAGAATCATAGAATAGTTATTTTAGTGGAATACAGCAATAAGAAAATCACATTTCATAGTTTGTCCTACAAAACCTCCTACAATTTGGGGTGTCTTTAATGGTGTTCCAAAGCAATGCAGCTTAGAACACAAAGTGAAGAATATCAGATCCATACAAGAGAAGACTTAGGAAAAGTCCTTAGCAGTAACAGAAGAAAGATTACATAAAAGAATTCTCAGGCATATTTGCCCTCTACTTAGCATGGGCTGAGTAGACCAGCTCTGGGATTTCCAGTACACAAAAAACACTGGTTCACTGCTGCAAGTCCAATGAAGTGCCACAAAGGGACCAGAGCATCTTTCACATGTGGAGAGACAGGGAGAACTAGGACTGTTAAGCCTAGAAAAGAAGGAGTTGAGGGAGATCTATCACCTGCTATAAATACCTGATGGGAGCCAGACTCTTTTCACTGGTGCCCAGTGACAGGCCAAGAGGCAAGAGGCACAAACTGAAAGACAGAAAACTTCATCTGATCATAGGAAAAAATACTCAGTTCACTGTGAGAGTGGTCAAACACTGGGAAAAGTCATCCACAGAGGTGGCAGAGTCTCCATTCTCAAAAAAAAGAATTCCCCTGACTCCTCAGTTTTCCTTGGTTTTGCTGCTAGAGCTCAAATTCTACTCAATTAGGCCATGTCAGAATCAAACTGCAATAAAGCTCAACAAGAATGCAAAACTGCAGACCAGATGTAATATATGTTTAAGTACCATGACTGTCCATCTGCCTAAGATTGCTCTCCACCTAATCCTTAAGTCCATATAGAAGTAACTTTATGAGGAGGATTCAGACTGACTAAATTGAATTGTTATTGCGTAAACTGGACTTACCTACTTCAATGGCAGGTACACATGCAGACAGGCATCATAGACTGAAAAACCTTGCTTTTACCTCTGTGTCTGAATCAGAAGGAATAAGACAACTGGTTTCTGGTTCTGAGTAGTGCTGAATTGAAGGGTTAGAAATGGGCCTGATGGAATACAGACTGACAGAACCTGTCATTAAAAGAAACATCAAATACTGACCTGAACTCCTCAGTTGTTTGTATCATTCTTTTGTGCAAAGACATCTGAATTCAATAGCAAAGCCTCCAGAATGGAGCATACATGCACAAGTGTCTTGCTCCTACACAGGAACTAGATCAGATCCTGCCGCTATTTAAGAAATTGGCAGGATATATTAATTATGTCCCCAAAACCAAGGTTTGGCCAACTATCTTTAGTGGCTCTGTATAAGTAAGCTTTAAATTAGTCTGCAGAATGTAGACAACAGCATGCAGAAGTCAGCAAGTGGCACCTAAAAAGCCCAGCATCAGTTCGCAGTACTTAGCAAACAGCCATGGTTTTCGTGGTGGTTATAAGGAATTTGCCTTTGAATCTGCATTAAATAGCCAAATTTTCTACATCCTGCTTGATGCATTTAGACAACATCTGGTTTGATTAACTTGAAATCAGTGCAGCACATTAACATCTCAGAGGAAATTAGGTTCATTTCATGAGGATTTTAAGGCTGCGTTCCTTTTGCTCTAGTGATATCAGAAAGAGCTTTATGTTTAGAAGCTGTGATTCTGCAATGTCTAGCAATGGTGGAAACAGAGTACTCCGAGCACTAAGAAAGATACATTGAACCAAGTTATGCCTTGATTTACTTTCCTGGGTGGTAGATAATAATTCAAGGAAGAAATTGGCCAGATGAGAGTTAAATTCTATGGGATCCAGATTCTAAATGGGATCTTGAGCGGTGCAGCTTTCCCTTTCCTCATCTCCCTTACAAGAACAGAAAACAGCAGAAACTTTCACAAGCTGATCATCCTGGCATCAGGCAAGGGAGGAAAGAAGTGACATCAGACAGCTCCAAGAACAGAAGGAAACAAACTGAAGCAAGCTGCCACCATCTTGCAGGTACAAATAATACCCAGAGTAAAACAGCTTTCCAAATGTGCCCACTGATGTAGGAAGCTACACAGAAAAGGTAATTCTCTTCTGAGAAGATAAAAAGAATGACAAAGTCAGCAGTAAACCATTTGGAAATACCACTCAATTGTATTACAGGTGGTGTAATTCAGTTGCCTCACATTCCAATACTCCTCTACAAGCAGCTATCTCTGATTTGATGTGAGCTCTCGATGTGTACCACTGTCTCCTTGCAAGGAAAAGAACTTCACAGGCATCTTCAAGTATGGTTCACTATGGATATCTGGTTAGGCAAACCTGCTCAATGGGATCACATAGTGCTGAAACAGTTTTTTGGGGCACATAAGCAGATTATTAAAATCAAAATAATACGAAGTACTAGCATTAGCATCTGTGGAAAGCCTTCAGAAAGCTGGAATGAAAATACAATGGAAATACATCTTGGAAGGCAGGGTCTAAAGTAAATGCCCAAGGATGCCCATTAGTAGCTCCATCCTTGGCAGTGTTCAAGGCCGGGCTTGACAGGGCCTTGAGCAACATGGCCTAGTGGAAGGTGCCCCTTCCCACGGAGGAGGTTGGAACCAAATGATCTTTAGGTCCTTTCCAACACAAACCATTCTACAATTCCAAAATATATTTTGATCCCCCATTTCTCATACCATGCGCTCTCCTTTGTATCTACTGGATGTTTTCAGACTCTTGCAGCTAAGATTTTCAAAGCAGCTTAAAATTATGACTACATTCCGGCACAGTTTGGGTCACAAAGCTCCCTCAAGCTCAACTGAAGAGCTCTCCTATGCCTGTTCAGCCTTCCAAGATGAGGACTAACCTATTGTGTACTTCTTCATGTAGGGTCTAGCTCAGCTAGAAGGCTTCGACTGGGAGGTTGTATGCATTGCTGTAGTAATCATGGCTACTCCAAGTAGCTTAGCAGTTGGTGAAGTTTCCAGCGTTTAAGGTTCTTACTATGGCAATCACAGCAAGGCAATTTTGCAGACCTTCGTTTCATATTTCCCTTCTCATTTCAAAAAACCATCTAGTTTTCAACACAGCTCTAATGATAACTTCACAAAACGCTGTGGTTTTGCTTTGTAGATCATTGAAGTATTTTGTCTCGGATTGCTCCACAGCTCTACTGTGCCAGCTCCAAAAGAATCAAAGAAATCTCAGAGCAAAAGCTGTTTGAAACTGTTAATATTCTTCTAGATCCTCAGTGGAACCACCAATTTTGCCTGATGAGCTTCGCTTGAAAGACTTCATTGACTTAAGCAAATCTTTCAACATGCATGGCAGGGGCTTAAAGCTTCTAATGAACCATGAAACCAGGCAAGTTCCATAAGAGCTTTTTGAGAAGGTTTTCCTTAATTCTAGCTCTACATCACTTAACAATTTTGCCACCAAGCTCACGATGCACAAGACCCATGGGAGAGTTGTACAAGCTGTTGAGGAAAGCTATGACAACTGAATTAGACTGTACTGCAGGCCCCAGGGAGACTAGGAATTATTCACCCTCTTGTAAGCCAGAGCTCCAATGGCCAGTCAGAGAGCAATCAAAGTACTGTCAGAGCAACACTGATCTCCTCTAACAAATAAGAACCAGCAGGCTTTTTCATTTTCAAACAGGGGTTTGTTGCATAATACTGATTCATCAATGTTAACAGTGGTGTACTTGACCTGGGATATGATTTCTGGATGGAAAGGGGGACTCAGACTTGCCATCTATTCTCTGGCATGCTCCCAAAGTGGCTTTTAATCTCACTTTTTAAAGAAAGATCAAAAGCTACAGAAAACAATTCAGCTGTTGAAATCCAGGATGAGGGGTTTGCTCTGACACAGTATTCCTATATAAGGTAGTTTCTCTGTGCTCTATCTCCTCATATTCCAAGCAACAGAGACTTGCCTACCTCATGGAAACCATGTCAAGACAGAAGCTTTAAAAGACTATCCAGTGTTTCCAGCTATAACAAGGACCGGGAATCGAATACTTCATGTACCTTTCCAGGAAAGTATACAATTCACAATGAGCCTCACCAATTCCATCAAAACATACTACTGGCCACCAGTCAATATATTTTAAGTCAGAGGCTTGACCAATTTTGAAGCTGATCTATGCCTGTGCTCCATCCTAGAAGGATGCTAAGCATAAGCAGAGTGATAATAGCTTTATGTTCAATTTGAAACCCAGAATACGCATCCCACGTTCCCTTTTACTTCACGCTACACACTGGAACATGTATTTTCCTTGTTTCTCAAACTTCTTCTACATCTATATAGGAAAAGATATATGAAAGAGAACTTTCATGTTCTTTCTAACATGTTAAAGGATAGAGACTAGAAACCTCTTGGTGACACAGACTGGAGCCAATTAAGACAAGTATTCCATGTGCATACTCTCCTCAAGGCAGTATCTGCAGCTCATATGTAATGCAAACCATGTTAAGCAGCTCTGTCGAGCCTGATTTCTGTCCAGCAACCAAGGATTCTGACTGAATTTCACCAGACAGAAATGTGCAATTTTTTTGTCATTAGAGAGCACCCAGGGAAGTAGCACAACAAAATGCTTCCTGCTGCTGTTAAATGCAGGAGGCTGTGATTTCAGCTCAGTCATCTGCTTGCACATTGAGTAATCCACAAATATGTGAGCTTTCTGGCAGCAGAAACACCCCCACAGTAGCAGAGTCTTTTTCTCTAAATGGTCCAAGACATTTCCATGTTTGCCTTCTCAGGTTCTTGATAGTAAACTGCTTAATAGGAGAGGGCATTTGTGATGCTTTTCCTGATTATCGATAACATCATCTAGAAGGCTTAAACATGGCCTTTACTTCTCCAGGTTTTAAAAGAGGTTAATTGAGATCAGATACTTAAAGCTGAACTTAGTAGGAACAGAGTAAGTGTGCAGACCAGACTATGTGTTAAAATATATTTGGACTCGTTAAATATGTGCACATCAGCCACAACTTCAGAGCACAGGAGCAGCCACATGAAGGACCCTGAGCCATTCCTGGTCATTGGCAGAGTGCTCATTGAAGCCATATATGGAACTCAAGACCAGAAAGCATCATTTTACTAATTTTTAAGAGATAAGGGAATACTCTGGAAGCATTTAGCTCATAAAAGTTCTTCCCTGTGAGGGTGCTGAGGCGCTGGCACAGGGTGCCCAGAGAAGCTGTGGCTGCCCCATCCCTGGCAGTGCTCAAGGCCAGGTTGGACAGGGTTTGGAGCAAGCTGCTCTAGTGGAAGGTGTCCCTGCCCATGGCAGGAGTTGGAACTGAATGAGCTTTAAGGTCCCTTCCAACTCAACCCAGGCTGTGATTCTAAGTACCAAAACAAGTGGTTGAAAAGCTTCATTCAATGAGTCACCGTTAACCACTCACTGGGAGACTAAGAACATATTCACTAAGGTCTTCATCCTATGCACATCTAGCACAGGGCAACAGTATTCAGAAGCATTTGAGGTGCTTTAGATAGAGAGTTTTAATTAAAACAAAAAAGGGTGATACCAAGCTACCAAGAGAGTGCAAGTATTGTGAGGACAAAATCAGAATGCAAAGTTACATTGCTCAGCTGGGGAAGCCAGGAAAACAGTGAGTTCAGAGACCTGTTAGACACCTTTGGAAAACAGTAAATCAACAGAAATAAGAGGTAATTTTAGTAAATCAGAAGACTGAGAGAGCAGAAAGAGGGAAGAGGACAACTTGCTGGACCCCAAATTTGGTAGGGGAGAATCAACTGTTTATTCTCTTCCTCTCCCATGGACAAAACAACAGTAAAGGGCTAAGTTTAAAAACACAAGGAATTCAGCTGAGAGGTCAAAAAGGTTATAAGAAGACAAGATGTGAAACCACCTGTCAGAGGTTTCTAGACCAGGTCTGGGTGGTTTAGGGTAATTATTTACTGCATTATGGATGTACCTCCCAGCTCCTTCTGTCCCAGCACCTCCTCTTCCTCCGCCTTTGTTTCTGCCATCCCATTTAATTTCTCCTTGCCTCACAATCTCTTCCTTGCACCACTTCTTCCCCCAGGGAAACAGAGGAGGAAATCAGCCTTTAAAGACCTCTGCCTCAAATGACTAATAAATTAAGTTAGAATTAGTGTCACTAATGAGAACATTTATCAGCATTTATTAGCCCAGTGGCTACAGTGACCTCTTACGCTGGGGTTATACAGTTCTTCAATCCCAGCATCCCCGATTTCAAGAGTGACACATAACTTAAACACACTTACATTTTGGCTTTAGTTTTCTAGGCATGAGGTGGAATTCATAGGGACATTAATACCTTCTGCATTGTGCAGCTTTCAAGCTTTTTCCAGTTTGGAAAAAATACTGTGTCACTGGAGAAATAACCTCTGATCCTATAGCTAAAGTCCATAGGATACTAATGCATGTGCACAAGGCAGCAGAATTACAACTACATGCCTGACTGTGGCATTTCTTACCTCTGAGAGCTTAACTGCATAACTTTAATGTTATATTACCCTCAGCTCTTTCTATGGGATCTATTTTACAATGAAGTTCCAAATGGCATGTGTAACAAATAATATCTATTGCATTTTATTATTCATCTTTTTCCACATATTGACATTTGAGATGTAACCAGGGACTTTGCACAGAGTACGTCTGGCAGAAGTGGTGTACACTGATTAATGTCCCTTCGGTGCTGATATGAAACACATGGGTTACATTAGCAGAGCAATGTATGAAATGATACATTGGAAATTACTTACCTATTCCATGAACATGACTTACCAAAGTCAGGAATGTTCTAGTGATTAACTCTTACAAATGCATGTGAATTAAACCACTTCTTCCTGGGGAAAGGGCAGCATTAGCAGCTACCAAGAGGCTTGAAAGAGTCACCCCTAAAATCTGCGGAATAGTTTTGGTGCTACAGTAGCAAAATAACATACTTAGATAACAAGCAAATTAAAACTAAGGGCTATTATTGTTCCTGTTCACTTTGACAATTTGAAGTTACTTACTCAGTTTAGTTCCAAATCAACCAAAGAAAGAATCCCTACAGAAGTCCTTAGGCTTCCTACTAAAATCAACACTGTTGAAGTTAGGCATGTGCTGAATTATTTTCCTAAATCTGGCCAGTGGGTACTCCTTCCGAAAGCTTTATTCTTTTTATTGACACAATATTAACTCCAAAATGCTGTGGACACATAAATATTAGCAAAAAATTATCAACTTCTTCTGGATTTCTTGGTCTTTGTAAAAGAATCTGCTCTGGCCAGAAGAATGCCTTATCACTAAACCAACATATTCCATTTCTCTGACAGTAGAATCTATCTATAGCCATACGGTAACAACAAATTAACCTCAATCTGACATGAATGAAAACAGTTTCTAAGTGGTTATAGTTCCTAAAACAGATTCTATATGCAATAAATATAATTATTTCACCAAAATTGTTAGCACATGTTTTTCTCCTGCAGCAGACATGTTCGCTGTACCATCTTTGTTGTCTTGCTATGTTCTTTAGTAGCCTGCGCTGTGCCTTCATCCTTGATTTAAATTTATCATGACACATTTTTAAACAATAGCAGGAAACCTCACTTATGCCTTTAATTATAAAATGGTGTTATAAAATTATATCCACATTTTACTTTTGGCAGTTGGCAATCCTCATTTAACATAAATAACCCTTCTTGGCCTCCGCAGTTCTCTTTGGTTGATTTCAATGCTTACTGTATGTAATTGATATAAAAACACAAGGTTTAGGAAGCAGTTATTGGAACTTGTTAAAAGAAGTAGTCAAGTTCATAAACGCAGTCATTTTGCTATGTTACATGCCAAGAGAATTAATAATGTACATTGGGGAATAAGGGAGAAATTCTGGCTTTTTAAAGCAAGACTGATGTAACTACAGTATTCCACTCCTATGTTAATTGTTTGGCTCCCAAACCCATGGCTTTGTTTCTCTTCCACCCACAGCTGCTTCCAATATTGCTCTAAAACACTGACACATCCATCCACACACATCCACATTATATGCAGACATTCATTTTTAACTCCACATATGCGCTAACACCAAAACAATTCTGTTGTTCTCTGTTAAAGAACAAGAACAAATATGTTAACCTTGTGTATAAATAAAAGTAAAAGACATCCTCGTCACAAGAGGCTGTTCACAGAAGGCTGAAGTTCAGCAATACCAGAGATGAAGCTACTTCAAGTCACTTCCCCAAGCGAATTCCCAAGCAGTTCACACGAAGGGGCTGGTTTTCAACTGAGTTTGCACAAAGTCTGCTTTATCTGTCCCCCTTTTGCACTGGTACATGAACATGCAAGAGAGTTACCCGTCTGCATGAGCAATTAAGGAACTCCAACACTGATTTCTCTGATGAACAATGATCGCACAAGTGTATGAAGAGTCCCCTGTACATAATGTAGAGAGACATTATAATTTGAAAAACTGAAGCTTAATATTAAAATTAAACAGCTTAACTTGTATTTGACCATTATCTGGTGCTCTCAACATGAGAGGGACTTGAAGCTGTTGGAACAAGAACAGAGGAGACCACAAGGATGATCAGGGGACTGGAGCACCTCCCGTATGAAGATAGGATGAGAAAGTTGTGGCTGTTCAGCCTGGAGAAGAGAAGCCGTGCAGAGACCTCAGAGCAGCCCTCCAGTGTCTAAAGGGGGCTACAAGGATGCTGTAGAGGGACTCTTCATTGAAGACTGTAGTGATAGGACAAGGGGTGATGGGTTCAAACTGAAACAGGGGAAGTTCACGTTAGATATAAGGAAGAAGTTCTTTAATATGAGGATGGTGAGGCACTGGAACAGGGTACCAAAAGAAGTTGTGAATGCTACATCCCTGGCAGTGTTCAAGGCCAGGTTGGACAGAGCCTTGGGTGACACAGTTTAGTGCAAAGTGTCCCTGCCCACGGCAGGGGGTTGCAACTGGATGATCTTAAGGTCCTTTCCAACCGAAACCATTCTGTGATTTGATGATTCTATGCTGTTTTTAAGCTTTCATTTGGCCTGTTTATCTCATATCTCAAACAAAAAACAGTTTAAGACACAAGAAAGGGACTTTGTGCTGTCTGCATCAGCATCAACCACCTCAGATCACAACAGGGATGCGACTCACGGACCACATCACCCAACAGGCCACAGCCATAGCACAAGACCATGTTTGTGGATTGACAGAGATCTGTAACGCCATGGATTGTCACTAACAAATGCCAGATGTGGATGGCTGGAAGCAGAGGCAGCTGGGGAATTCAGAGGAAAGCCGAGATGCTTAAAATGTACATGCTGTCAGTAGTATGATGGGAGAGCAGGACAGAGGGGCCAGATGTGGGAGGGGAGCCTCACACAGAAAGAGAGAGCCTAGACAGACCTGTAAGACAAAGCTAAATGGGAACATTAAGCAAATGAATGTTTCAACTATGGGCCAGTACCCCAGGGTACTCAGCTTTAGGAAGAGACAAATACTTTTTCTGCTTTCTCTGACATACCCATCCCAGCTATTTTGTACATCCAGTCATGTAGATGAGATTTGCTTAGTCAAGGGTGTAAGAACCTTTCAATCATACACTGAGATAGGTTCTTAAGCTTAAGAACCTTAACACTGATTAAGATTGGTTCTTAACCAGTCTCTTAAGCTTGATCAGTATGAATATTCCTTCTATCCCTTTCCAGGGAACAGGGAGAACACACCAATATCATCTAAAGTGTCTCTCATCTGTAACTTGCTGCTTCTAACCCATGCTGGGAGCAAGAGACAACCTGTGCCTTTGCCCCCTCATTAAACCTCTCAGCCAGGAAAGCTCTGGGATTTCAAGAACTTCCTGCATTCTCCCATCTTAACCATGCAAGGACAGACACAACCCAGTCCCTGTGACATAATAAAGTTTATTAAGTAAATTGATCTGAGGAGTTTTAATTCTTTGCCAACTACACATCTATTCACACAGCTACAACATCCATTTCAACCTGTCAGAACCCATATTGAACCTGCTGAGCCCTACCGACTTCAACCAGAGGTCTGCTCAAGAGAGGGGCCACATCAGCCCTGCTACCTGTAAAAGACAGGAGTTCCCAAAGCCAGTGCCTCCCACCCTAAAAGCAGCACAACAGCAGTTGCTGATTTCCGGTTTCAGTCTCGAGTGCCCTCTTTCTTCCTTGGGCATTGCCTGGCTCGTGCAAGTGTTAAAACCAACCCTGATGCAACAGTGCAAAGGGAACACGTTGCTTTTCCTGCCTGCCAGTCCCCAAGGTTCAGCCGAGGAGGCCACACACACCAACATCTTTCTTCCTCCCACAGTGTTTCTGAATAAATAGGAAGCTGACCACCTACCAGTGGAAGCAATCCCTTCAGAGGACAGCGAGACTCATGGGACTTCATGCTTCCTAATGCAAACTTTCATTTTGCTATTTTTATTGACGGGGTAGTGCTTCCTCCTCACACTTCCTACTGCTATTTGCAACGTTAATACTTTAACCTTGTAATTAGGGATGGTCACATTTTGTGGAACCTGAGGTTTTGCAAACCTCTTGAAATTCAGGGGGGGCAGGAAAAGGAAGCTACAAAGAACTAAGCTTACCACATCTTTCCTTCTAAGCCTGTGATATTCTTTTCCTCTGTGAAAGGAGATTCAGGTTTTTTCTTTTTAGCCATATTTTTCTGCTTAAAGATCCATCAACACTTGGTCTAGATACACTTTTGAGGCCGAGCCCTAGATTACTGCAAATGGTCAGTGTCCCTGATACCAGTGCTACCAGTCTGTACCAACAACCAGCCCCAGTGCGCCTGCCTCTTTCCTTGCAGGGAAAGTGGAAGGTCAGTCTCGCTGAGGAATTCACCCATCATCCTGCAGATATCAACTAATACTGCTTCTTTTTAAAGAAAGCAACCAATTGGCTTTGGCAGCATTCAGGAGGCATCTGGGCCACAAAATCCCAAAGGAGAACTAATCCATCAGAAGAGTATGCAGGCTCTTACATTCATTTAAAAGCAGATTCCATGCAAATAAAAGGCATCACAGCAGAGAAACTTGGGCTTCCTGACTTAACCAACAACTGAAATCAAACCCCAAAGCCACATCCTCAGCTAATATAAATATGGTGCAACTGAAGCTGATAGAGCAAAGCCTGTCAAACACATCCCAGTCCTGCTGTAATCCTCTTTAACAGCACTGAGGCAGAACAACGTTCCTAACGCACAAGAGACAGAAACAGCATTGCTCTGGTTGCATGCTTGGGATAGGAAGCCACAGCTTGGGGGTTGCAGTGGTATCAAGGCAATTTTCATTCAAGTACTCATTAGGAACAAAGTAATGGATGATGGCAGGCATTACAAGTGCTGAAGGAGAAGCAGGACAAAGAGTATGGTCACTGGCTCAGTATCAAAGAACTGAATCCTTCCTGTTGGTCAAACAGTCTCAGAAGTCAAAAAACATTTCAATCAAAGTCAGCTTAAAAGCTTCCTTCCCATCTTCACTTCAAAACTTCACAGTGAATTAAAGGATAGTTCTACTATCGTGAACATCAGAAACATTTTTAAAGCATCAAGTATTCTGCTTTCCCATTATATTTATTTAGCAAATAATTTAACAAAATGGAAGCGAATTCTCAAAAAACCAAGAAGCTGAATCTCTGTTTTTACTCTTGGAGGGAGGTGGCATCTGAGGCTGGCTTGTTGGGCTTCAGCAAACACGACATTTATGCCCTTTGACAGTTCTCTAAGTCACAAGGCTCATCTCCTACAGAAGACACTTGACTGGACATATGTCATCAGTATAGAGTACAGCAAATAACACATAAATAAGGACTGTTTTCCAGGTCCATCAACACCTCAGAGCTCACCGTGTTGTGTGCATGACTCTCCGTCTGTAGGGACTCCCATATCTCATTGGTCCAATGAAGATTGCTTTACATTAACAGGTTGATTTCGTAGCTCCCACCTCCACAGATAACATGGAATGGCTGAACAAACCCAGTTTTCCCTCCTGATCTTTCTGTGGCAGCATTAGTCCACTGCTGCCATTGAGAGGTACCCACACACAAATTCCGTTTCCTCGAAGCCATGTTTTAATCTCTTCTTAATTTCATTCTCTGCCATGTTTCCTGTTTGTCCCTCATGTGCAGGTGAAAGTTTTGCTAGTATCAGACATATAACATTTCCCTAGGTTTCAATTCCTCCTGCTGACCCAACACACATAACTTGCAGTACTGGTACCAGACAAAAGCACTTCTACAAGAGGGCTTTATTGGCTGCAAACTGGCATGGCAAAAAGCACTCTGCCTCCAGGACCTGGGTGATAGTTGAGCTGCAATTTCATTTCTGAAGACTCAGAAGTTTTCCCTCTTCAACAAAACCAGGCTCTTTGGTAAGTGTAAAACATTATCTAAGTATATCAAAACGCTATGAACACCAGGCTAAAGATCCACAGCAAATGCCAAGAGACAGCCTCTTGGAGAATTTATTGAACAACGATGTCCTCTGCTGGCAGGAACTTGGCTCAACCCGTAACACTTAACTGCATTACGAGTTCTGCCCTGTGATTCTGGGGACATCAACATGAATACATCATTAAAGGTCTGAACAGGAAGGAAGATTTAGATTAGTTATAAGGAAGAAGCCCTTCGCTGTAAGGGTGCTGAGGCGCTGGCACAGGGTGCCCAGAGAAGCTGTGGCTGCCCCATCCCTGGCAGTGTTCAAGGCCAGGTTGGACACAGGACTTGGAGCAACCTGCTCTAGTGAAGGTGTCCCTGCCCGTGGCAGGGGGTTGGAATTGGATGAGCTTTAAGGTCCATTCCAACCCAAACCAGGCTGGGATTCATTCTATGAAAATCAACATTAGGATAATTTCAACACTGTTTTAATAATCCTGTGTGGTTCACCTCAGATGAAGGCAGAGGCCAGGGTATATTCAATGCATAAAGCTCTGATAGAAGAAAATAAATGTGAGTATGATCCAAGATAAGCTTATGTGACTTCAAGCTCCAGTGAATGAAGCAGCAACATGGAAATGGAATCCATATTCTCCCCTCAGCCTCATTGCTTATCCTCCATCCTTACCCTCAGTCAAATCAGGTCTCTTCCATCTATTCAGTTTTTGAAAGCATCACAACAGTGAAGACATCAATTGTCCAGCTAGGGGCTTTCAAGAGCACACAAGTGACACTGGAATCTGGGATTTATTTGTGCCTCACATAAATACAAAGAGCATCCAGGTTCTAGAAGGACATTATCATGGCCCTTACCTGACCTGGGTGCTTCCACAAACTCCAGCAACAACCTAACTCCTGTTAATCCTCTTCAAACACAGTGGAGTTGACAACAGGTAAAGCTTCCCTAAATGCCTGCTCCAACTCTCATATAAAAACCACTGCACATGAAACCCGAGTGTAGGTTTTACTGCACCAGATTGCTGGAAACAGAGGAAGGAAAAAGCAACCAAAGGGAAATTCTCCATTTTCATTCCTAGCAGGAGCTTCCCAGTGTTCCTCAAACTCCCTCTGTGCCTCAGAGAGGCAGCTGCACAATCATATATGAATAAAAGCTCATGAATCCCAATTATCATCAAAATTAAGCAGTTATAGTTCTACGATCTAACTATAACACGATGACACTGACAGAAGTCCATGTTATCAACAAGCTAGTTGCAGTTCAGGAAGGTAAACAAGAGCTATCCAACATATTTATAGGCAGACCAAGCAAACTTCTGGTCTCAAATTCACTTTATCGCACCCTTTGAGGTTTTGAGCTTGGTTGTTCTTTGGAGCTACACAAGCTGGGCTAAGAAAAGTCATTGCCTCTCCCAGTGAGCTTTGATTCCTTGAAATCCTCAGAGTAGCACAGCTACAGCATCACCACCACAAGAGTTTCTTCAGCTTTCTTCAGCAGCCAATGGAAGTCGTCAGTGGAAGAAACCTTCAACACCTGCAATGACTACCCTGCTGCTTAAGAAAGAAGCTGGGCTCAGGATAAGAGGTTTCTGAATCAGTGCAATGCTTTTAAGTGTCACAATGACAGTACTTTGGCAAGGAACATAGAAAGCTTCACTGTAAGGTTGCATGAGACAAGGTGATCAAAATAAGTGAGCAAATTCCATCACAAAAGAAGTGGAATGACTCCTAAGGATCCTTTAGCTTAGTCACCAACCCTATTTATATGTTTTAAGAGACCATAAATTTTTTTATCTGCACTCAGGACACTGCGAGTTTTCCAGTTTCTATATAAAGAAGTCATTTTGGGCAGATCAAAACAATAAAGGACCAGGACTCCTGGATGACAGATGCCAGGATGTTAGTAACCATAAATGGTTTTCAAATATGGCCCCATCACCATCCCCCCACAGTAGCCCTTTCAAGTGGGAATTACAAATTGCTTACTTGGAGAGGAAATTTCAAACAGGCCACTTATCAAAAAGTGCCAAATAAACCTGTCATTGGGATCGAAGTTACAAACCATTCCTAAACTCTGCAGACATTTCCTGAGCCTGTGAACTCTGATCTTGGCTTCTAATAAACATGACATCAGCTCCCCAGCACTGCAGACACAAGACACATGACCCACCACTATGTTATCGCTTCCTCTGCAGTTCCTTGTAGGATCTGTTCTGAAGCACAACATCAATGGGAGACTTTCTGTGTAATTCACAATTGGGTTTGGATCAGGTCCTTAAAGGGAGGTCAGAACAGCACGGCATGGCAGCAGTGAGCTGCAAATCCTGTTGCAAGAATCTATTTAAAAGTGATCTTGAATCAGAGACCTCGGAGTTTTCCAGGTAAGTGGGTTAAGACAAGACTCCTGTTGCTGTCAAAAGACTTACTAAGTACTAACCTCTCATCCTAGAAATGGAACTGAGCCCTTAAGAACGCTGACTAAACACATATACACTGGGTAACACGTGGCTACTGAGTAACCTTTCAAAACCTGCTAGGAATGATTACAATATGCTCAAAGATTTCAAACGCTGCAGTAACAATCACCTTCATTCCCAGAGAAATTCCAGGGAAGGATTACAACAGCTAAAGCTCCACAGTTTACTTTTTCCAGGAAAGCACTTTCTTTGCAACTCAGTTTTGGGTTTGAAATTGAAGTTGGAACGACAGGTTTAAAAGGAAAGCTCCTGTTTATCTGTGGGCTGAAGACCTGATCAAGACCCTTCCCTGACACCAGACAAAATGGGCCATCAGCTCAATAAACTAAGACTCCAATAAGCACTGAACTTTGGGAAAGGCACTCACGTTATGAGAATCAGGCATTTATAAAGATTCCATTTGAATACGGAATACTCACCTAGAAACGGAGCCACTACTCCTCCCTAAAAGACAGATCTTTCTTGCGCACTTGGATACGCCAAAAGACTTGCAGATCAAACACAAGTCAGAGCTGGCACAGTATAACACACAGTGAGTTGTTAAAAGGCTTTATGATTAACATACAAAACTTGCTGGAAAAGACCTCTCCAAAAGTCTCCAAGAATCCACATGGATGGTAAGTTATAGTAGATGCAGACCTAGAGAGCTGTCCAGAGCCCTGGGAGCATGACTTCCTGGTTTTTATGTCTGTTTTTTCCCCCTCTTCCATCCTCATCAGTTCAGAACCTGCAGTTTATAAAACTAGGAAAGTCCTGTTGCTCAGCATGGGTCAAAAAGGAGAGCTAGCTGATCCATAGTGTAAAGTGACCACCAGCATCTCCAGTCAAGTTTAAAGCAGTTGCACATCAATAGCATTCTAGCACAAAGATGCTCACACATCCTCAAGTCACAGTAGCCTCAGCATGTGGTCGAGCCTGCTAGTTGTAATGCTTGACTCTTCTCATGGCAGGATATACACTCTGCCATTCACTGGGATACAAAGAGGAGGTCACTCTGTCAAACAAATACACGAAGAGACATAAATATGTTCTAGATATGTTATATCTACCACTGCCACAAGATTGAGCAGGTCCTTGGGAATCCACAAAGCTCAAAGCCTCTCCACACTCTCCTGTGAGGAAGGCGAAGCTCCTTGCTCCTTAATGCTGATAGATTTCATTCCAACTACTTTTCTTAGGAAGGGAAAAGAAACTCAGAAGGCACAAGATCCCTGGCCTGTGTATGCTAATGATCAAAAGAAATTACCCAGTTTGTAGTATCTGATCATTTAGCTGCACAGCTGTAAAAACACATGGATTGCCCCAGTAGTAAAAAGGACCAGCAATTCTGTACCAACATCCTGGATCTGCAGCACTTCAGTAGAAGTGAAAAGAACATTGACCATTGAACTGGACTGCCGAGGAGGGGACTGCATGGGGAGGGAGCTGACTGGAGTTAGTCAGAATAGCCAGGCAAAGCTGTGCCCTTGCTAAGGGAGCCAAGTGGCGCTTTGGATTGAGTGACTCATGGAGCAATGCAACACCTCCTACCAATGTGCTGTGGCATTCATACCCAGAAGGAAGTGTGTCAGCTACTGAGTCATGCAGCTCCTAAGGACTGGCTGTCGCCAATCTAAACACGAACTCTGCCCGGCCCTGTTCAGTCCTGACATTACCGTAGCCCAAGGTTAAGCTCATCTCCCAAGAGCTTGCTAAAATAAAAGGCTTTCTGGTTATAAACAAAGTATGATTTCCAAACCCAGACTCCCGGGACCGTGCTTGAAAGCCCAGCAATTTCCCTGCACACACGTTTAGCCTTCTGACATCAAAGCGCCTGCAATACAACCTGCTGAAGGGACTGGAAGCAAAACGGATTGGCCACTTAGGAGTAAACTTTAATACAGGAGTGGGACTTGTGTTTTTACACTACTGACCTACATTTGCAATTCCCTGGAGGTAATTTTGCCCAGCCTATAAAAAGGAAGAGCTATAAAGCCAGCTATATTAAGTTGTTATGCAATAGAAAGCACAGCTGCGCTGAACAAAACCAGCCCAGGACAAGAGAAGCAAACAAAAGCCATGGAGTTCCGTGTAGGGAAAACTAATAGGTTTCAGCTAACAACAGAAGAGACTTTTGATTAACTTGTTCTTATTGAGTGCAAAGATAATTAAATTACAGACACAACCACAGAAGCACAATCAGTTTAGAAAAACACACACACCAACACAAAGGATTCAAGATCCATCTATCAGAAACCAGCTCCACTTCAAGTGTTTCCTTAAACTCTTCCTTTGTTAAATGCATTCATGTGCTGCTTTTAGAAGATTCTAACTCCAACTCAGTTTAATCAAACCCCTGAAGACAGCTCCTGATCCAGTTCTTCTGATGTTTTGTGGTTTTGAGATTACCACCTTCTCTTCATGCAACGATGCATGAATCTCACCTTCCACTTCATCAAGGTGCAGCTTCCTTTCAGCTACACAGGGTGACCTGTATGCAGCACAAGGGCTCCAAATGGCAAATAAAAAGCAAAGTGACAAAATAGTGAATTTGGGCAGAGCTACTTTGCTACAGTCAAAATACTGGGGTGGGATTTAATTCAGGGGAAGGTACAGCTCACACCTTGAGATCTTCAAGGCTTGATAATGGGAGCTCACCTAATGGTGAAGGGAGTGTATTTGTTAGGATGAGTGTGCATCTGTGTCAAGTCATGAGGGATCTGCACTGTCCAAACTGCAGTATTCTTTAGCTAAAACAACAGCCCACCTTTCCAGTGACAGAAAAAGTCACTTATGGTTTGATCCATGAAGGTCTAGCAAAGAGTTTGCACCAGGCCAAAGCACAAAAGAATACATTCAACAGGACCATTTATACCATAAGTCAAGTTTAAAACTTCAGTGCTTTGCAAAACTAATTCAGAATACATAATCTTACCCTTAGAAATGAAGGCTCCCGTTAAGAGGAACTCAGCCAGGAAAAGAGAATCCACTGATGGTGTGCTCCTTGTGGTCTATCCAAACACACTACAGGTGCTCAGAGCAGAGCTCCTTCACAAGCAGCCACAAAACCCCTGCACACACCTGCCTGGTAGAGATGAGAAGACAAGACAAGGCGGCGGCATTTTCCATCTGAAGGGAATTAGTTGGAATAGCATCTGCCAGCTTGTAACACCCCAACCAGAGATGAGTACAACAAACTCCTCCTTTGCCCTTAATAAATACCACAGTAACGAATAAATGACATAAACCTGAAACCACCACATCCTCAAGCTCTCCTGCCATCTGTACAGTGCAGCTGCACTGGTCCTAATCCCAGACACCCTCTCTGAAGAGCTGTCACCCAGCAATTTCAGGCCTCTTACAGGGATATGTTTTACATGAGCAACAGGTTCCACACTTTGGCTTTAAAAAAGCCAAATAAAGGTTGCTCACACTATTTAATGAACTGCAACACCTGGTGCTTATTAAACCCTGAATGTGATGCCAAGCACACCTACCATGGCAGAAACCTTCAATGCTTGCTGGGCTCAAACCAGTAATAACCTGGAAATAAATACAAACTCATCATTCCTTGATGGGGGGCAGTGGATCCCACTTCTGTATAACAATCAAGGGCAAGGAGGAAACTCAGGCAGGAAAGGCAAGCTGTCCTCATATCCCTAAATCAGAAGCATGTTGTCTGCCCTAAGCATTAGTCATGCAGATGCGTACATAAGGTGATTTTCACTCGTCTGTATCCTGCACACCCCTAGCATCAGGTGGCGTGGCACATGCAATCACCAGCTAACACGCCTGAGGCCACCAGATACCCCCTTCCGATGCTCTGGTTGGATTCACTTAAGTCCACGCAGCGGTGGTCCCTGTTAATAAGGCTGCAGTGGCATCTACTGGTCACAGCGTGGCGAGACAGGCAGTCAGCTCCCAGGGTTTCTCACATCGAATCACAGAGTCAACTAGATTGGAAAAGACCTTTAAGATCATTAATGACAGAAGAGCTTTTCCAGCCTTTTTGCACTCATATTATTTCTTCCTCTGCTGCTATATCTCACCTCTGTCATTTATTCCTGTTGCTGTTAAGCTACTTTGAAGAGGTTACAGTAGTGGACATCACAGCTTCTTGTCATCAATGAAGAGATAAGGAAATACCTCAGGATGTGAACGCAGCACTCCAACCAATCTGCAGTTAGCCTGTATCCTACCAGTAGTACAGCAAAAATCAGTGCCACTTTATTCTTGGCTCAGCTGGGCTGCTGAGAAAGCCTACAAGGCCATTTCCAGCCACTGAGCCACATTTGGCCCTCCCTTGGTATTTGTGTTTAGCACATCCTGAAGTGTTTTTATTCCTTCAGGTGCTCGAAGATGCACATGAATGAGACAGGATGTGATTCAGTTACAGGTAGAGAGGTAAAAAGCTGAACTCAGGCTGGTGCAAACAATTAAATGAGACTTGCGGACATGTGGGTTAGCACGAGTTTGTCACTAGGGTGTTTCTCTTACCAGTGCTCAGTTCTAACTGCAAAGCAAAACTAAGCATTATACTGCAGCCCTCAGCCCGTGGAAATTAAAGCATCCAACACCTGATCTTACAAAGACATCAGAGTTTTCTTCTGTCACAGGGAAGAAAATAACAACTGGTCCAACCACAAGTGCAAGCACAGGCAAGAAGCACAACATTGGGTCAGGGCCAGAAAACAGAGAGATGCGAGTAACTCCTCTATTATGACAACTGCTGGTTTAGTCACCTTCAGAGATCACTCCTTTGTAAAGAGATACTTAAAGCAGTACTTCAAGGCTTGAAAACTTCCCCAGTTTTTAAAGAGATGTGCCTTGGTGAGGGTTTTCTTCTTAAATTAGTACTTAAATGAGCAATACAATATTCCCTATTCCATTCGGAACACACTATTCTCAGAGTCTAGGCTTGCTCTCAGCAGTTAAGCTCTGAGAAACATGAATTCACTTGAGGGTAATGGTAAAATCCTAGAGTTGGTAATCCACCAAGAGACTGGGAAGGAAGGAGAAAGGAAAAACAAGGAGAAAACCTACCCTCAGGCACGCGAATCTGCACATGATCTTTCAGAGTGGTACCTATGCTACATCTTTCACTGATCACAGCCCTTGTGGGGAACTCCAGACACTGCTCAGCCCTTTGAAAAATGCTGACACTGATTTAGATGCCAGAATAGAGACAGGAAAGCCTTATTTAAAGATTCTATTTTTAAAAGGCTGGGTGCAGCATTAAGAGTTGTATGTTTGGGTGGGAAAACCAAGTTTAGCAACACATTGTTCATATTGCTTTCATCAGAACTTATTCATTCAGAAGAGTTGCACAACCCACTTCCACAGAAGCACCATTTAAAATACAAGTCTGTTTATGAATTGCTTCATAGCGAGATGCAGCCTCATGCTCCACACCACGCCACATGCACAGGGAGGTCCTCTTCACTTCAGATCTTCTAATGGAGGCCCGTGAGGCTAATCCTGCCCACAGAGGACACCTCTACAGCCCTGCCTGAATTGCCTGTGTCTCTGAAACACCCCATTTACAACTGAGCCCCTCTGCAACCTCCAGTTACTCTTTTACCCTACAAGGTTCTCCTCTTGCAGCCCCAGGCTCCTTAGGGCAAGCCTGTCTTTAGTCAATCTGCACAGACATATGACGTTCAGTTTCATTTAGACCTTGTAAGTACAGCTGTAATATTTAAAGTGTCTTAAAAGGATGAAAAATGACTCTGGGTGGTATCAATGTGAACAGTTTCAAACTGAAAAGGTCAAACAAAGGTGAGGCTATTTCTCTTAAAAGCTTCCATCAAAGAGCCCCAATCCAGCTTCAGATAATATCTCGGAATGTCACTCCAGCTCAGAAATAGTATCCTAAAGAAAACAGTTATAATAAGAGCATGTAATCAAATAATTATTTTGAAGCCAATCTTCTGCATTCCAGTTTTAGAAGGAACACTATCAAATCTTGTTTGCCTTTGGGATCTTTTCTTCACCTGTTCCAACAGCTAGAAGTACAACTGCAAGACATCCTTATCAGACAGGATACAGTGCACATAATATTAACAGACTAATAGATTAATCACAGACACAGTGATAATACTGTATAGCTTTATTCAGCCCAGCATCTCAGATCTGTGATTTTGAAACAAAAGGTAACACTATTATCACAACTTGCAGGATGGACAACAGAGGCTCAGTTATTTGGCGAGCAGCAGATTGCAGATCAGCCCACACCAATCAAACCCACACACAGTTCTACAGGACATGGCCACATTTTACTGCTAATAACTCATCCTATTACCAAAAGGCTGCTACAAAAGGTGTTAAAGTATTAGCTTTATGTACATGCAGTAGAATGTGCATGGCCTTCCAGCTAAAGCTCCAGCCTTGGCATCAGGATTTCAGCCTTAATTCCACCCTCTGAAGGGTGTATAACTTTGCACAGACCTGCAGCCACTCCAGTCCTATTTCCTACTTGCAGAATGAGAACTGCTACTTCCTTTCTTACACCCACAACAAAGCTAGCAAGAATGTGTTAAAGTTAGACAAGAAACACAAGTGCAGACTAAACCCATTGGCAAACACTATCCTGTATCTTGTAGCCTGTAACTTCTAATGTACACAGCCAGGCATAGTAATTCCTAACTCACACCTTTTACAACTTCAGAGCAGGTGTTCAGATTCAAAGGGTGGAGAAGGAAACAGTGCCTCTTTAAATTTACCATGCAGATACACTTTAAGAGCAGAATTTTCAAGGCTGTCCAATATTCTTTCACTTGGGGCCATCTCCCTGTAGCCTTGACTTGACAGGAGTGCAGAAAAGGTAATATTAAGAATCACATCTGAAAACCAAGCCATCAGTTGGGTTTTTTTTATAGCCTGAAGAGTCCAAACCACTGTTTTTTGCTCTATGTGGCAATCAAGGGAATGAAGGAAGGTAAAAGGCTGAATGGTAGCATGAGCTCACCCTTGGTCATGGAAAAGGAGTACTACTTGCAACTAAAGCTTTGCAGAGCGCCACTGCTTCAGCTAAACGCAGTGTGACAGAGGTCTGAGTCATTCAATCAGCTGTCTGGGTCATACACACATTGTTGTGGTCATTTTCAGGCATCACTGCCCTTGGTTTCCTCTGTGTAACAAGACCCCTCCCACTTGCCCGTCTCCGTTCCTCATATCAAAGGGGTTTCTGATAAGTGTTAAATGAGTCAGACTTTGCACTAGACATGGCGCTGTTTCATCATGAGCATGAAACAGGCAGTGACAGAAGGTCAACTTTCAAAATCCTTCAGAAGCACCTTGCCCAGAGGGTAGATAGACTCTTTGCAAGCTTGACTAAGAATGGATCATGGCTGTCTGCTCTGCACCCAGGCACATCAACCTCCGGCCCCAGTGAGACCTGCAGTAGAAGTCTGAACTCTCCTAAAGCAAGAATAAAATAGGGGGATTTATTTTTCCTCTTAATGCAAATACCATTGTTTACCTCTGTATAATGTCTTCATGTACAGTAGGCCAATTATCTTGCAAGGAGTGACATTTTCAGGTTTTCTGTTCCACATATACAAGGTATTTCTTGCTGTCTTATTTCACAGAATGGTTTGGGTTGGAAGGGATCTTAAACCTCATCCAGTTCCAACCCCTTGCCATGGGCAGGGACACCCTCCACTAGAGCAAGTTGCTCCAAGCCCCTGTGTCCAACCTGGACTTGAACATTGCTAGGGATGGGGCAGCCACAGCTTCACTGGGCACCCTGTGCCAGCGCCTCAGCACCCTCATAGTAAAGCATTTTTTGCTAATGTCTAATCTGAACCTCCCTCTGCTAGCTTAAAGACATCTCCCCTTGTCCTGTCTTCTTCCAAAGTTTCAGATACTTAGGCTACTGGCTTCATCAACTGGCAGCATAGCCAAGAGATACCAAAACTGAAGTACTACCATCCTGCTCATCATGGCCATTTATTACAGAGTAGCTTTTAAACATGCAGACCTACAGATCCACTGTGGTGCAGGTCAGCTTTTCTCAGCAGCTTTTTAAGTACTGCCTGGTACTCATTCCAGGATTTGAACTAGATGGGAGGCTTATTAGTAATGGAGGGATACAAGAGATCCATGTATTACAACTTCAACTACAGCCAGTGAAAAGCATTTTTTCTGTAGCACAACAAAACACGTCTGCCTGCCTGGCGTGTCGCAAAGGCAGACTCTGGAAATCTCATTACAAAACAGTGCAAGTTCTCCACAGGGACACATGGCACGGCTCCTACACCTGATGCTATTATGTGAAGAACTAGCCTCTGATGACACATGGGGGTACAACACTGAGGTTCTCTCCTTAGTTTTACCACAGTCTTCACCTGGAATCTAAGCCAAGATACTCAGGACAGCAACAATAGCTTCTTACCTTCACAGCTTTAATAAATTCAGAGGTGCCAGATACAGATGTCCCTGTAAGTACTTTGCAAACATCTTTATGTAACTTTTACCTAAAAGCCTACACTGAGCTCACCTACTGCCCCCAAACCCAGGGCACTCTCATGAGTAGTCACTTGGAAAAGCTGAAGTAAGTGCCTAAAGAAACTTGGGGGAAATACAGCCTTAGCCACAAGTTGATATCATCCCCCACCCTTCCTCTGTTTCTGCTCTGGATCCGCTTTTGACACAGCCTGACACACCCCAAGTAGGAAAGTCTGCTTATGGAGAAGGAAGAAATATTATGTCTACTACATAGAGGATGTGAAGAGAACCTATGTAAAGCATACAGGGTAAGGGTGGTGAGGCACTGGAATGGGTTGCCCAGGGAAGTTGTGAATGCTGTATCACTGGTGGTACTCAAGTCCAGGTTGGACAGAGCCTTGGGTGACATGGTTTAGTGGGAGGTGTCCCTGCCCATGGCAGCAGGTTGGAACTGGATGATCTTAAGGTCCTTTCTAACCCAAACTCTTCTATGAGTTTACGAAAGCAGGTTGGATAAGAATGGAAATTCATGAAATAGTTGCATCTGTGAGCTGAAGTGACCCCAACAGTATTTGAAGTTTAACACTGAGCAAATTCTTTCCCCCACAGTTAAGGTACGATCATAACAGGTGCACAGAGGCCTACCAAGAAGACAAGACACCTTCTCCAGACCTTGTGCTTGCTAATAGTAACATAAACATGAGAAAGAATAAAGCTTCATATGCCCACTAGTGATAACTTGAAACAGCAGCACAGTACAAGGAGAGAGGAGCTATAGAAAGTGTATTGGAAGAAGAAATAAGCCTTTTACCAAAAAACAGTTATTTATTATTCTATCCTTGCGATGTTACATTCTCATGCTCTCAAAATACACATTTAGCTATTAAGAGTCTCCTAGCTATAAGCAGTTAGGAGATCCCATAGGAAAGGAATCAAACTCTGAACAGATCATGTGCAGTCTTCACTAACTCTAATAATGAAGTCATGTTATCTATATCCCATTAGCCTCATTCTTAACTAGAGAAGGGTTTTAGCTTAGAAACTGATTCAGAAGGTGCAGAGGCTTCCTGTCTTTTTCCATAGGACTTCTGGCAGAGAAAAGCTGTTGCTCAATCACAGTTTTTCTCACTCATCATCTCAAATGGTAGGAGAATTACAGGTCTTCAAATCCTCTGCCTCCTGTGAGCATGCTGCTTCCAAAACAGACCTTAACTTTGCACCTCCTCAGAAGTAAACCATCACTACCTTTAATGCTGTGGGTATGGTCAATGCTGACTGAAAATCCAGGCAGTTCCTGGCACCTAAACCTTGTAACAGTTTATGCTAGGTTCAAAGGGAACTTACCAAAACTTCTTTGTCTTCTGGCTTTTTTTCCAGGTCTTTTCATCCAGCTCCTCCAGCACATGGCAAATGCATCTCCCTCTGAAAGGGATCTGGCAGATAGATTTGAAGAGCATTTTCTCCAGAGTAGTGCAGAAGGAACAAGTGCCATAGCCCTCCTGGTACAGCAGAACAAGGCTGATATCAACCTCCAGTCTCTTCCCTCAAGTTAATTATTCACAGCAACTGGAGAAAAAAACAACAACAAAACAGTGCTCACACTCAGAAGAGGTCAAGACTTGGACCAACGTGGAGATGAGAGTCAATGTTTGTTAATAGCTCTGGCCTGGCAACCACCTTTGCTTATACTTATTATCTCTGAAGCATCTTTTTGCCCAACCTAATCAAGGCCCGGCAGTTTTGCCCACAGCATGGGTGCTTTATCTGTTTAAATAAGAAACCACATGGATTTGCTTCTGAGTTGAGCAGCAACAGCAGCCTCAACTGTTTACAAGCTTCCCCCTGGACCTCTGCATCAAGTCTCTGATAAGGCAGAATGGAGCATCCAGAAAAGCTTCTTAGTTCTGTGCCCCAGCCACACAGGTAATGCAAAACAAGCTCACATAGAAAGAAAGAGCACACACCAAGAGTATTTTGCCTCAGTGGCAACTATTTAAGCTTTTCTGACTATTGAAAGTAACTCAGACCTGAATTTGATGTTACTTCATAGGCTTTTCCACTAAATGTGAGTTGCACATCTGCATACACACTTGCATTATAAAAAATAATAAAAAACAGGTAGCTTACTAAACTGTGTTATGAAAATCCAAACACCATTGAGTCGACACACTGCCAAGCAGCAGCAAAAGCAGAGCTACTCCATATGAAGGACCAGGCCAGGATTGGAGGGTAAACACTGCTCCAATAACATCATTCATGCAAGAACTGAACACCTGCCCTGAGCTTAACTAGAGCATTGGTCCCAGGTGAGCCTGGCTGGGGCAGTTGAAGGCCTGTCTGTGCCCTCAGGTGACATCCCTAAATAGGCATGAACTGCCAAGTGCCTGCCTCAAAGCCTGTCTGATACCTGCACAATTTGTCGTGGTTTGAGGCCCCCCTCAAACAGTTCTGCACACCCCCCCCTCTTTCTTCCCCAG
>JASSUY010019067.1:0-28931 GCA_032466535.1 Forpus xanthops | reverse complement strand
TCTGAGGAAGAAATTCTTTACTGTAAGGGTGGTGAGGCACTGGAATGGGTTGCCCAGGGAAGTTGGGAATGCTCCACTGCTGGTAGTGTTCAAGGCTGGGTTGGACATAGCCTTGGGTGTCATGGTTTAGTGGGAGGTGTCCCTGCCCGTGGCAGGGGAGTTGGAACTAGATGAGCTTAAGGTCCTTTCCAACCCTAAGTATTCTATGATTCTATGATTCTGAAAACCTGCATTTTAGTGCCTCAGGTTAACATAATCTAATGTGATACACAAAATTAAGTTCTTTGTTTTGTTCTTAGCCATTTTTACATCAGCTCCAGACTAAATAATTTGACCTACACAGCCTAATTACAATTTAATGGCTAAAAAACCCAAACAAAAAACCCCACACAGAAACCTCACCAAAACCCCTTAAACCTCTCTTGGCTACTATTATATAAGAAATTGACATTATTCATGCATACAGAAGCACAGAGGTGTTACATACAAAATAGCATAATATAAAAATAATATTTATAAGCATACCTGCTTTAATTTGAGAAGTCAGGTAAAAATATTTTTGTGTATTCTAAATGATTCTTTTCAAGAGTATTATCTTTTGATGGTAAACATAAACACATTTTTTAATCTAAAAAACATGAACCATGTCCTTAGATTCATAAAAAATGGTTTTCCTGGATATGAAATACAAAATTATATCTTACTTAAACAAGCTCAACCTGCAAAGATTTACAACTTAATATAAAGGTTTCTGTCTCTAGAGCTGTACCATGGAAAATTAAATCCATCAATCCTGAAGGATGTTTTTCTTTTTCACTTCAAATTCTACCAGAGCCAGGAAAAAAAGTTTTCAAATAATTAGACAAGTTTTGCATATCTATCACTGTTAATAACCTGAGTCCCAGTGTGTTACATAAGTGAATCAATGAAATGAAGAAACAATACAGCAGTTCCAGGAAAGAACTGCCTCCTTCAGGAACTTCCTGGAGTTTGTTTTCAGAAGTCAGTGCTGTTTCTCTCTTCTCCTTTTCCACCAACTTTCTGCAGGTACTTTTCACAAGTTCTTACACTTGGGAAGACAATCCTTGGCAGCAGGTTTGGAACTTCTTTCCCCCCCCCCCCCTCCCATTTCTTGCAACAGAGATTCATTCTTATTGTCCTCTATTCTACAGGTTTAACAACCTGCCCCAAAAGCAATATCACCTCTGAAGTGCCCCACTCACTCATATAGCCTAAGCTGATCCAGAATTCCAACTCTCAAAGAAGCTCTCTTGGAAGAATAGAACATAAGAAATCACATCAACAAAGTCAGTATGATATGCAGCTGTATGGTGGTTAAAACTTCAGTGCATCTGGCAAGAAGATAGGCTGAGAGAGCTGGGATTGTTGAGCTTGAAGATAAGTCTCAAGGGGGATGGTACCAATGTGCAGAAATGCCAGGTGGAGGAACTGCAGAAGACAGAGTAAACTCGTCTCAGTGATACTCAGTGTAAGCACAACAGAGAATTGGAACACACTGAAACACAGAACACTGTACTTAAACATTGAAAATCTCCTGCTGTTTTACTGTGATGGTGGCAAAACACTGAAGCAGATTGCCCAGAGCATCCATCCCTTGAGGCATTCAAAACTCCTGTGGAAAGACCCTGAACAACTTGTTGCTCCTGCTTGAGAGGAGGCTGGACTAGATGAACTGCAGAGGTGACTCTCTGCCTTAACAATTCTATGATAAATGCATAACAGAACTGTTAGGGCTGGAAGTGACGTCTGGAGATCATCTAGTCCAACTCTCCTGCCAAGCAGGGTCACTTAGATCAGGTTATACAGGAATGTGTCCAGGCAGGTTTTGAATGTCTCCAGAGAAGGAGACTCTACAAAATCCTTGGGCAGCCTGTTCCAGTGCTCTGCCACCCTCACTGTGAAGAAGTTTTTCATGTTGAGGTGAAACTTCTTGTGTTCTAGTTTATGGCTACTGCTCCTTGTTGTGTCACTGGGCAGTACTGACAAGAGTCTGGCACCATTCTCCTGGCACCCGCCTTCAAGTTATTGATACGCATTAATGAGATCCCTTCTCAGTCTTCTCTACTGAAGACTAAACAGGCCCAGCTCCCACAGACTCTCCTCATAAGAGATACTCCAGAATCCTGATCATCTTTGTGACCCTCTACTGGACCCTCTCCAATGGCTGTTTTTCTTGTACTGAGGAGCCCAGCACTGGACAGAGTACTCCAGATGTAGTGTCATCAGGGTTGAGTAGCGGGTCAAGGGATCACCTCCTTAACCTGCTGGCCACATTCCTCCTGATGCACTCCAGGATACTATTGGCTCTCCTGGCCACAGGGGCATATTGCCAGCTTATAGTCAACTTGTCAACCACCAAAACTTTCAGGTCCTTCTCAGTTGAACTGCTGCATAGGAGGTCAGTCCCCAAGCTGTACTGGTACTTGAGGTTCTTCCTTCCCAGGTACAGTACTCTGCACTTGCCCTCGTTGAACCTCATTAGGTTTTTCTCTGACCAGTTCTCCAGCCTATCAAAGTCCCAAATTGTAGCTCAGTTTTCAAGTGTGTCCCCACATGTATCGCTATCAAACTTGCTGAGGGTACATTCTATCCCTTCATCCATGTAGTTGATAAGGAATTAAAAGATTATTTCTCTGAGAATTATGCTCCAATGCTCCTTCCAAAAAACAAAAACAAAAAAACAAAACAACCAGAAAAAATACCTCTCTAACTCCTCCCCCATCAGAAAAATATAAATCTCCTCCTTCTCCAAAAAGAACCCACCAAACACAACAAAACCTTCACAAATGCAATCCTTTCTAGAGAAGCAAAATTTGTCTGAAACCCAGTATATTTCCTAAATCCCAGTATAATTGTATAACAATCATTTAGCATCATGAAAGGTAGATGAGAGGAAAACAGATTTCCACATCTGAAAACAACATTCCCTGCTTTCTAAATGAAGTGCTCATGTGAATCATGGAAATCAATCACACATGCTTCTTTTCTTACTAAAGAAATATCTAGACTGTCTATATAGGGATTGTTTTTTCCTCTCCATGCCCCAAAGCTTAAAGATTTAGTTTCATCATCTTTGCTTTCAAAGTAACTCACCTCACTTAGAGCTATAATACAAAGACTAAATGACATAAACGAAATGCTTTGTGCCAGCTGATTATATCAGTTTCATTTTTTTCCCTCTTTTTATAAAAACATTTGAAGACTTTTAACCTTTTTTATCCTGTTTTGATTGATAGAATAAATTGCACCCTGAGGAGACAAAAAAGAAGCAAGAGCTAAATCACAGACAGAGACAAAGCAAAAGATTACATACAGTTTGGAGAAAACACTTTACAGTGAAGCAGATGGCTGTGAAAAACAAGACATTTTTCTGAAGTCTAGCTGACACACTCTGTACTGATTCACTGTTGGAAAGCAATTACCAAAAATATCAATACAATACAAGTATTTGTAAAACATTACACCTATTTTTTTTTTTTTCAAACGTCTCTGTCAGGAAAAAATACTGAATTTTTCCTCGAGAGATGCTTATTTCAACAATCACCCATAACTTCTTTCTGTAGGTTTCTTCTATGTCAATGTATGGAGCTGTGTATTTCAGAAAAAAAAAAGGAGAGCCTTCAATAATTCATAAAGTGAAGCAGCACCAGTTAGATTACAGGGGTACAGCAGAACAAGTTCTGAAATTCACTGTATATAACTGAGCTTATCCAAGCCTTTTATCTTCCTTAGAAAGAAAGAACACATACACAGGAAAAAGATTTCTGAGGAAGTGGAAATACTGAAATAAGAATTAGTCATACAACTTCTATTTCAAAGTAGAGCCTCAATTATTTTCCACACCACTTTTGTGTCCTCCCAGTACCCAACATTATCTTAATGATACATGGAGAATGAATTTCATTGCATAGCGTTTGAACTGCTCCTGCATTTTCAAGAGAAAATAATACTTTTGCACTAGCTATTGTGCTTTCATTCACAAGTGTTCACAAGGAGAGGATACATGTATGGATGTGGGCAGTATGTGATGACATCCTGGTTTTAGTTGGCATGCCATCCTGCTCACCTAGCTATAGGTGGACTGAAAGGCAAGGGGAAAAAATAATGCTCTTATCTACTAAATTCAAGTTTACCTGGCAGTCAAATACTTACATAATGCAAGTCTCCTCACATGCGTTAAGCTCAGAATTTATTTTTCATGTCCAACTCCCTACACTTCCAAAATTTTTAAACCCATGCTGACTTCCAGTTACTGCAACTGATACTACTTAACACATCCTTTGGTATCTTCAGGAGGACAAATATCAGTACTCTGTGAAGGCTTTCTGCACTTTAATTTAAATTGATAAATTTAGTGCTTACTCTTCCTTCCCCAACCTACCAGAGATGCTTAAGTAACCCCTACATGACCCAATATTTGCCTAATTCAATTTTAGAAGGACAATATTACACCATAACCATTCTGTTCTACTTAAAGATATAGCCACAAAAGCTGTCACCTCTTGGTGGGATTTCAGTTAAGTAAATCAATGTTTCAAGGTTTCTGACCATCTGGTGAGATGATAAATCTTCCTTGCTACAACAGAGAGAAAATATGCACCGCTGAGCTGTACATACTTACCACAGAATCATAGATGCATAGAACAATTAGGGTTAGAAAGGACCTTAAGATCATTTACTTCCAACTCCCCTGCCATGGGCAGAGACACCTCACCCTGGACCATGCCACCAAAGACTGTCCAACCTAGCCTTGAACACTGCCAGGGATGGATCATTCACAACTTCCTTGGGCAACCCATTCCAGTGCTTCACCACCCTCACAGTAATGAACTTGCATATATCTAACCTAAACTTTCCCTGTTTCCTAGCTTGAACCCATTACCCCTCTCCAGAACCCTTGCAGGCCACAGTGCAATGCCTGTTAAGTGAAACAAGTTCTTCACTCTTAAGCAGCTTGGCAAGACCTTCCTGAAAGGAAGAAGCTCAGACTACAGCTACATAAAAGCAGAATTCATGCTATGGCCACCTTGACTTCTGGCACATGAAGAGAACTGTACTTAAATTTGAAGGCCTGTCTGAAGCTCAATTGGCCATGTCCCTCTAGTTGAAATGAAATCTAAAAATTAAAGCATAGTGTGGACTGTGGACCCACGCTTTTCATGGGAACATAAATTTTCTTGAATCCTATGAAAATGCAAAAATGCAGATGGAGTCACCAAAGCTGTCATCTGATTTTAATACCTTCTCCTACAACCTACGCATGGTGTTATGTGGCTAAGCCCTTACACCACTCAGAACTCTCTCATTAATTACATTAGATTTTGTTATTTGTTTCATGTTGGATCAGGTTCTCTTCTTATTTGATGTGAGTCTCCATAAGCAAGACATCAAGTTCAAGAAAGCAAACTACAACAAAAAAGTCATAGTCATTTTTTCCTCCCTTTTTATGCTAGTGCTGTACTTGCTTTGTATTGTTTCAATTTTGTTTGCCTGCTTATGCACCTACTTTGGCTCTCAGCAAACCCAGGTTTCAGAACTATAAATAAAACATACACGAAAAATTGTTCTGTCTATAGTTTCACCTTCTACATTTCCTAATCTTCTGCATTTTATGCACCTACATTCTATAAACACAGATCTTGCAGCACTTCAATACACTTATGGATGCTCTAGCAGAAGAGGACTGCTCTTTTCTAACCATTTTAAAACTATGAGCAGATGTTCAACTGCACAACATAAGAAATAACTTCAGATAAGTAACAAGAGATTATTTTTTAAAGACATTCATAAAATTCCACTACATTTTTTAAGTCTTATAACTGTTCAAATGGTGAAAACTCAATTTTTACAACAATGTGGATATTCTACAGCCAACCTGAATTTTTAGTTATCCCTAAAATACTTTTCCTTACCGTCAAAGCATACAGGATTTACATGAATATATTTTTCAAACATACAGTGTCACTCAATGTCCCAAAATGCTGATTTCAAAGTAGTTTATTTAAAAAAAAAAAAATTAAAAAAAAAGACCAATGACCTTTTTAGGCACCAGAATAATAATTAGTCCTTCATGTTCAGAGTTCTTATATGTGAGGCTCTGTCAAAGGAACTAGCACTCAGCTTCTGAGGCTGATCATGTCAGCTTCTGAACTTATTTTCTTCCTCCAAAGAAGGGCATAATTGCATTTAATTTCCAGTGTAAAATTTCAATGGGAGCACTTACACACCCAAAGCTTAAGTGATTTTTTGAAAGTCTGGATTTGCAACTTCCCTTATAGCACACAGTATTTCCCAGTGACAAACTCCCTCCCTCCCATCTACTGAGCAAAATAATCCTTCCCTTAAAAAAAAAAAAAAAAAAAGAAAAAATTCTCAAACTCTCAATAGTTGACAAGGATATGTCCAGCACCCACTCATCCTGATAATGCATTGTATGTTTATACACAGAAGCAGGTTCCCAATGCTTCAGAGAAAGTGCATAAGAATAATATTATTGATGAAGCCTCAGTACAGTTCAAGTCATATATCTTGGATTTTAAGACTGTAATACAAGCCCTTAACTGAAGTCTTAGGTGGACTGTAGTTCAGAGCTATTTCCTTATGTATTTCTGAATTCTTTTTAGAAGAATAATAGGAAATAATATATGATTCTAGCATTTACTGTGAGTTTTGTATTCAATTTACCTTGCATAAGTTAAACAGAGATTCACCTTTGTATTTGAACCTCAGCAATCACCTAATGATTAGTCAGTAATCTTTTTTCCTTTTTTCTTTTTTTTTATTAAGATAAAAAAAAAGAAGGCAGTCTTGCTTGCATTAACTGAAATACTAGGTATATTGATTGAAACACACAAAGTTACATTATGCAAAGTATTTTAAGTTTTGCTAACTACTCAGTGAAGCTGGCTTCAGTATAAATATGTGTATACAACAGGTCAAAAGAGTACACTATTTTGGGCTGTAAAGAATTTCACAGAACACTGTTAATAGAGATTACACATACAGAGAATACTAAGAAAAAATATTCTTAAAAATACTGTATTCTTTTGTAAAAGCTTTTATTTACAAAACCTGTTTATTTGAGAACTCTTACAACTTCATATTTTGCATCTTTTGGCAACAGAAATATCTGTCCTCATGTTATATTAAATTAAATGTCATGTCATAACTGCCAAGTCACTGTGGCTTCCAAGATATTAAAAGCCCAGGAGTTAGTATCAACATATTTTCTTAATAAAGGCTTATATCCAGAAAAAAGCTACAGTGAGTCATTCATTGTACATACACAGGAAGACAGTAAGAATATTAAAAAATATAATTCTTAAAATACGGGTGGAAATCACAATCCAGCCTTGTGGAATGATTTTCAGCTGCAGACAGCAAAGGGCTGCCAACTGGCTGACTTTTGTAAAACAACTATTCTTAAAAAAAATATATAAAAAAATCTGAAGGTGCCTGAAGTATGCTCAAGTGTTATCCTTTTCATGGGCTGAAAACCATCTGGACCAGTTCTAAGTGACTGCCTCACAAAAACATATGAATAGCAAAGCTAGTCACTCAAACAAATCAAGTAATTCAAGTGTGTATTTATACTGTGTTGTTTGGTGGTTTGCTGTTATGAGTTGAGTGAAAATAACTTCTTTACCTCTGCTGGTAATGCCCTTCTTGATATAACCCAGCATCCTGCTGGTTTTCTTTGCTGCAGCTGCCCACTCTTCACTCATATTGAGTTTGTCCACCAGTACCCCAGGTCCCTTTCCACAGAGCTGCTCCACAGTCGCACAGGTCCCAGCCTGTGCTGCATTACTAGACTGTGTTTTCCCATGTGCAAGACCTTACGCTTGTCCTTGCTGCATTTTATGAGGTTCTTGTTACCCCAGTCTTCCAGCCTATCCAGGTCATCCTGCAGGCTCTCCCTTCTCAAGTGTCCACTTTCGCACTCAGTTTGTTATTATCAGCAAACTTGTGCAGGTTACACTTGATCTCATCTTCCAGTCCACTTATGAAGATGTTAAACAGAGTTGGGTGCAATACTAACCCCTGGGGGATGCCACTAGTGTCAAGTCACTAGTTTGAAAACGAGCTATTTATCAGTACCCCCTGGGTGCAGCCTGCCAGCCAGTTCCCCACCTATTGCACAGACCACTTGTCTGGACTGTAATGCATCAGCCTCTCTAGGAGGAGGCTGTGAGAAACCATACCAAAAGCCTTGGAGAAATCCAGGTAGACAATGTCCGCCGCTTGCTATGCATCAATCAAAAAGGTTACATTTTTGTAAATGTCATTAGGTTTGTCAAGCATGATGTGCCACAGTTGACTCTGTGCTGCTTTATCCCAACCACATGCTTCATTTGACCTGTGATAGACCCCAGGAGGATTGGCTTAATAACTTTCCCAGGGAACTGAAGAAAGACTGATGGGCGTATAATTTCCTGTGTTCTCTAAGTGCTTCGTGTATTTGGGGGTGACTTCAGCCTTCTTCCAGTTTTCTGGGATGTCCTATAATCTCCAACACTTCTCAAAGATTATATAGAGCAGCGTCGCAAAGAGATAAGCCAGCTCTCTTAATGCCCTTGGGTGGATATTGCCAGCACCCATTGATTTACAGGGGTCAAGCTCTTATAACAGTTCATATAGTCTGTCATGACACAGAGAGCTGGATACCACACACACCCCATCCCACCCCCATTTACAGCATTGAAAGATTTGTGTTCCTTTACTGCTTTGAAATGTAATATGGACAAACAAAAATGTGTATTTAGCCCAAACTTTATCATTAGTTATTCCCAGATTTTTTTTTTTTCTCATTCTGATTTAAATTAATTCTGCATTCTGCTAGGAGCCAACCTCAGTACCAGAAGACCACCAACACCTAAGGAAGAATCAGGTTCTCCCCTCAGCACTAACTGGGAACTACGATGAAAATACACTGCACTGAGGGTTTCTCAACCGCAATTCTAAAATTATCATTTGTATATAAAGAAAATATACTTTTTTTTATTTACTCTCTTTGTACAAGACCTTATTATGGGAATGATACGCACATTTTAAAATGCTTTCTCAGAGAAAAATGCCTACAACAAATGCTTTTATATGCTTCAAAGTTTTACAAATTTTTTAGATCACAAGTCCACAACTCAGAAGTTCCATCTAGATACTGGGCTGGGGAACCATCTCTCCCAACCTTGTATTCTATGATCCTGTGATTCATTTTCCAAAGCAAAATATGAATTTAACAAAATTCTCACCCTAAAAGAATTGCAGAGATTTATAAAATAGGACAACAGTGAACAGGCTGATTTTGTGATTCTTGAAAGCCTGAAGCTATCAATCTGGATAGTGGAAGAAAACGAAAAAAATTGCCTCACTGGAGACAGCACACAAATGCTGCTGGTAGCAAGGACAGACGTAGTCAGAATAGCCATCATCTTTTATTCAGTAGCAATTTTCCCGATTTAGCTACCTGAATACCAGTTTTACCTATTTTAGTGCCTTCATTTGGATTTGGATTTTGTTTTGTTTTATGTTCTATGACAGTTTTAAGACAGTGGGAACAGCAAGACACTTACTCTAATGATGCAGATATTTCAGTGTAAAATAAGACCACTATAGCAATGTAATTTCCAGATGGATACACACACCTTGGACAGAAATCATGTACCTAATCTGAATTCCATTCACTTAAGAAAATACCTGGTAGATGTGTCCTAAATTCTACCATTTATAAGCGTAAAGGAGAAACACGTCTCTGGGTTGCAAGCCATCAAAGTGGCTGTAAATTATTTAAAGCTTTCTGGTATTTTATAGCAAGTGGATAGATTTACTTACACAACAACCAGAAAAAAAATGCAAGAAGAAACTAAGGAATCTTACACTATAATTTTCTTTAATCAAACATAAAAATACTTCATCCTGTACTGTATTCTTTCTACTTTAATAAAACATTTCACGGGGAAAAAGCACTCACAATTTACACTGCAAAAGAAAATCGTCAAAAACATCCCCACTCTAAATGTTATTGAAGGAACAACAGGACCAAAAAATAAAACACCTTGATAGAACTGTGCTTAATTGATCTGTCTAAGGCTGCTGTAAACAGCTAATCACAGTTTACTTATGAGAAAACTAGATGACTACATGAAGAAGCATTCAATTGAATGTGATCATAGCCTTCTGATATAATGCAGAGATTCAGACTTGCTGGCAAGCAATAGGAGTTTTATGTCAATCTTGGCTTACCCTAAGGATCACCTCCCCATCCCTGTTGTTTTATTATTTGTTTGATTTTCCAGAAGATTATTTGACATCTCAGAAATATAAATTAAATAGAAGATTTCATGAAGTCGAATTCTTGTCACTACACATATATTGATTTCATTTTGGAATGCGTGCAACGTGACACTGATGAAAAGCAACGACTTCAGGATATTTAATTACTCCCAAACACATGCATGAACAATTTCTTTCTTCTTCATTGAGAATACACAAACTAACAGAAATTTAGGACATCCAAAATTTCTTCATTTCTTAATCTAATAAACATGCATTTGCCAATGATACACTAAAGACAAATATTTGATGTTATCCCACTGCTGCTTTTATCAATCTCTATTGATTACCACAAGTATCAATAAAATGCATTGCTGATTTGATGGTGGCTGCTAAACATTTGTAGTTTTACCATGAAAAGCTATCTAAAGTATTACTTCCATATGTGTTACATTCAGAGAGATGATGTACACTACCTGAAAACACAACAAATATTTTGGGTCTATGCAATGAGTCTTTTCATAGCCCTCAGACTGAATGTTAGCTCTAACTTCAGAAGCCCAGACTTCCCTCATTCTGCACATTTTCATACCCAGTGTTGAGTGTTGTAGATATGAAATGGATCTGTATTCCTAACTGCAACAGAATTATTAGCCAATAGAATTTGGTGAATTTTATCTCTTGGGAAAATCTCTTATCTAAGAGAACAGATACAAAAAAAAAAAAGAAAGAAAAGCCAGAAAAAAAAGGTGTGTAGATACTAAACCTGTTGTTTCTGATAGATATACCTCTACCCTAGAATAGCTGCCTTTTTATGAGGATACAGCAATATGAAAGTTTGCTACTTTAAAATCGTAATATATAGAGGCATTGTTGCATCTTGATGTCCTCACAATTTATTAATTGCCTGCTTATAAGGAGACATTTCATACAACATAAAGGGATCAATTAACCTCAGAGGGGGAAGGCCAAGAAAATATTATTTCTCTCAGCTTCTTATTACCACTTAGTACCCAAATGGTAAACATGATAACAAAATTGCCAATGCTTGACAAGTAATCTACATAGAATTAGTTAATGCCATTTCTCCAGTTGTGAACCACAGGAGTATATATTGCCAAACATCCCACCACGATCAGCATAAAGAGGACAGAATAGGTCAATTGAAAAAATGTAAATCCCCTTGGTCAGAAAATGTCGTAATCATGTAATGAATAGGTTTTTGCAGTGAGAATGAATACCCCATTTTATTGCCCATACATTTCATCAGAAAAATAAAAATGTTCTCAGATTAAATGAGTATTCAGACTTCTTTGTATTTCAATAATAACACATACTCAGAAGCTATACTTTTTTTTTGCCAGAAGACCCTGCATCCTGGCAGGATAATTCTTTTCAGTATTACAGATATATTTAATAAAGATTATTGCATATCTGGATTTCTGTGAAGTATTTTATGTAGAAGTACCTGACATACTGATTAGAACTTTCATTATGCAGCAGTAACTAATCATATGTTAGATTAATTAAGAGCTGCCTCTCAGACTTCAGTAATAAAATAACTCAGGTTTTCTGCCTTGATTTGGTGGGTGGCTCATAGCTATTGAGGTTGAATGGGGAAAAAAAGGGGTTACTGAGGCACTTTAAAAGGAAATACAAATAATGCTAAAACTTTCATGATGAAATATAAGCATCACAGAACCAAACAGGTGTCTTGGAAACTGGAGATAGGCTAATAAAGAATTATAATTAATTTCAATGCAGACTGATTAATAATATTTTAAGAAATTTAAATTCTGAATAAAATTCAATTCTGATTAATAAATCTTTTTATAGTTCTGAAGGAGAAAAGAATAGTATCAAACCCCACTTCTTTCTATATTGGAACTGTTATACTGGAATAAGAAAGCACTTTCATAAAACCATGTAGAAAACAATGGTAAATCTACAAGGGGAACTAATCTTTCCTTTCTTGAAAGTTTCTCTAAAGTTCTATATCACAGAAGTTCTTCATAAAATTGGTAGAATTATTATGAGAAAGAGTAATAATTTTATGCTGCATGTTATATAAAAATGTTGAAAATAATCTGTTGCTACATAAAAATAAATCTTACTGCAGTATAGCTACTATTGTTTAGTTACACGAATATTAAAAAGACATTTACTTGATTTACTTATTGCAGTTCTAGAATACTCTTCTTGCAGTTTGTTTCTATTCAGTAACCATGGCTGCCAGGAACTCCCAAGTCATGTCAGTGATGAATTTTGAAGTCTCTCTTACCTATCTATTCACAAAATGAAAACTGGAATAAATACGTTAGTTGACCTTATATCAAATGAGAAAAATCTGATATGTAATACTCTTTCTTAAATAGGTGATTTTAAAAAGGATAAATGCTCAAGCACCAGCAGATTCCTGTAATATATTGAGTTGGTGGATTTAAACTGTATTTTAGTCAAACATTTGGTTGTAGTTGCAAGCAGGTTTAAACTTAGTTCAGTTCAGTGTCTAAGTCTGCTTAAAGTCTATTTTGATCTTGTAATGAATTGGCCTTTCTAATGTAGCTTTCTTACACATGCACAATATTTTAAACATAAAAGTCATGGTTTAAAGATCTTCAAAGTAACCTAAAAATCTGGCATTATTAAATCAAAGATTTCCACACAGTAGCTTAAAAGTCTTTGTTATTATTATTTTCAAATTAATTTAGTAGTCTAAATTAATTTGAAAATGTTTAATTTTAAGTGGCATTGCTTCATCTTCTCCTGTAACACAGGTGAAAATTCACATGAATTCCACACTCCGAAACACTGTCATCTTGTCAAATTTCAAATACATAATGGATTTACTAGTTGAAGGTTAGTGTTGTAATAACACCTAAGTGACATATAAAGCTGCCTTGATGCTGTATTCCCTTAATTTACTCTCTAGGAAGAAATGCAAATATTATTTACACAATTTTGGAAATGATTCTTTAGGTGCTGAGGATCAATCATCAGAAATGAAAGAAGAAAAGCCTT
Source organism: Forpus xanthops (assembly GCA_032466535.1). Lineage (NCBI taxonomy): Eukaryota > Metazoa > Chordata > Aves > Psittaciformes > Psittacidae > Forpus > Forpus xanthops. Next base: position 15,620 of record JASSUY010019067.1, on the reverse strand, counting down.
ATGCAAAAGAGGTACGGTTCTTTGAAACTGGAGAAAAGAACTTTGGCTTTGGTACTTTCCTAACTCCCTCCATATGATTTAAAAACTATACTCAATTTGCCTATTTGTTTCATATTTTCAAACACTATGTAAGTCAGAACTATGTAAGACAGACGTCTTTTTACAATTGAAATAAGCAAGAAGTGGGTGTTAATACAACAAAATGCCTATGCACAAGTTAAGCTTTAAAGCACCAAAAGGTCATAATTAAAGGTTTAGTTGTCAATGCCTTTAGACAAGAATTTTCAGGGACAAAAACTATCACCAGCTATCTCTAGACAAGCTGATACCACAAAGGAGCAAATCTTACCCCAAAAAAGTCAAGGTTAATATGGAGAAATTTCAAGAGTTAAATAATAAAAGCCTTATCTGTTAATAAGAAAAGCCATTAATCGGAGTCAATCACTACTAATCTGCAATGTCAATGACAGCTGCAGTCATACTTAAATACTGTGAAATAGACCCGTATCTTCAAAATAATTTGTTTTCCTGTCTAAATATATATTCAAAGAGAAGACTAATGTAAGAGGATTTACTTAAAGATCTCTAGGCACATTATATTTTCTGTATGGTTTTGGTAAATGAAGTTCTGTTATAATTCAGAAGGAAAAGCTTGATTCTCAGAAGATAACTTTTGGACAGATGAAATCACCTTTGCATTATATGTCAAAGAGAATGGTTCTGTGACATTTTGCAATTTGAGGAATGAAAAGTTGGAATAACCAGTTCCAGTGAGAGCAGTCAGAGAGTGAAGATAGGTTTGGAAGTGAATATGCATGAGGAGTGAGTGCAAACCTTAGCAGAGAATAGATACTGGAAGCAAGGATAATGTATCAGGGAAATTAAATGCGATGGTGGAAAATACATAAGGGCAAATGAAAGTACTAACAAATTCTAAACTCTAAAGGAAAAAGAATCCATTGCAACACACAGAGGCAGGAATCAATGAGAAGCTGATTTTCCAATATTTTGAAATGCACATAGATAGAATTCCTTCTTCTAGTTGAGATGTATTGAGAACCATACTCATTAAACCCAAAAAGAATCATGAAGTTGTCTGTTCAACAATTGTGAACGCTGAACACTGAGGCAGTAAAACCTAAGCAAAACCAGTCTTTCATGGAATGGTTTGTTTTGCATTCAGAAATAAGTGCATTTAGAAATTAGTACAAGCGCAGGTTTTCTGAATATAGATGGGTCCCACAGTCTATCTGCCTCCACCAGAACACAAGCTGTGTGATCAATGCTTTGCATCAAGTGACTCAATGGACTCATGTTTCTTTCTTTTTATTGTGCAAAATGAAGTGTTTCCAGAGGATAGGAAGTAAATTTTCAAAATACAGAGTTTAGGACCACCTATTGCAGGAAAGCCTTTTCCTTCCTACCCATTCCACAGAACAGAGGTCAGGATTTTCTACAAAAAATAAGAATAGCCTGGCACCTACAGAACCCTTGCTTTTATTTGTCAAACTTTGCTGTAAAGGAATTTCTGAGCCTTTTAATCCCAACAGACACAAAAAGATAGACATGTAGTGGAATAACCTTATGTCTAGGTTTAAATCCATTCCTTACTCAAATTAAGTAAAATGAAAAAGTGATATATACTGGATTAAATATCCTAATTGCTCTTCCACACCTATGACTCTGTTGCATTAAACATGCTTTCTAAAGATGTAACAAAACAAGGTAAGTCCCATATAAATGGATCCATCTTAGAACTTACTTTTCTCATGAAAACTCAAGAAAGTTGTTACCTAAGATTTGGAAAATTAAATTAATAGTTCCCCAAATACTTCTTATTCACAATCTCATAACCTCAGCATGTAACACCTTACAAAGCAACACTACCAATTCTAGATAGTGAGAGCTCAAAATTTCTAACTGTCCTGTATGACTAATAATTCTAATTCAAAGCCAGTATTTGTGCCACATCACAATTCTTATATTGTTCTTTCTAACATGATACACTAAGGCACATTTTTCATGCTATCATTAATTGTCCATATACATCCAGTATCTTATTATTTTTACATTCTTCTTCATTATTTAGAATTTTTGAATTAAAAAAAAAGCCTTAAAATAAACCCCAACTATAAATGATGCTTTTACAAAATAGCTGTCAAAATGTTAATAAAACTTTATGGTTTTCTAGAGTTACCTACATAATCACAGATGTGTCTCTTAGCAATGATGCTCCAGGATTCTGAAACCAAACTTAACTCCTTGGCATGAAAACAAAATCTGCTAGAGATCAAAATAGACCTGACTACAAGCAAAAGTGAAAATGAGACACGCAAATTCAGCACGAATGCAGAGTGGTACACCTGTAAGTCAGGGTTAGCTCAGGAATCCCAAGACAAATTTGCTCTTGTTATAAATGCTTTTGGCACCAAGATCCATTTTCTGTTCAACAGTGATTATAGTATCTCAACACCTTTTTTTTTTCCATTTTAAATTCCCAAGATCTCAGCACTGTTCTGGTACCATGGGAAACACGTTTCTAGCTCCCTTTTGTCACACTGACAAACAAGCAATCACAGAATCATAGAATAGTTAGGTTTGCAAAGGACCTTAAGATCATCTACTTCCAACCCCTCTGCCACTGGCAGGGAAACCTCACACTAAACAATCACTAACTAATCAGAGAAAGTAATCATTTTTTTCAGATAATTTCAGATGGTAGTTGGTGATTTGAAAGTATAACAGCATGAATTCAGTGCGGGCATGCTCTGTGCAGCATAGTAACTCCACAATGATCTATGGCACAGAAATAGTGGGATAGCAGGATGATGAGGGGACAGTTTTATTACTGAAGCTCTGCCATGGCAAGAAAACCTACTCTAAAAACATGTTTACAAGCAGCCCAGATGCTGCTCTAAATCTTACTCCTCTTGCTGATGGGCCTGAAACAAAGTTCTATACTGTTTAAGTCAGGAATGTGATTTTGAATTGTTATTATTTTTAATTGAACCTCATATAAGCATCAACCAACATAAGAAACATTACATGATGAGAGGACACTCAAAAAGTAAATATGCTTTGGTTTTCCAAGTTATGATGTTCCTGCCTTACCACACTTCTTCTTCTACCTTGATTTAAAAAATAACTCTTAACTTTTAATTCTATGGTTTATACCAACTGCCATCATTATTGGTTTTATTAACCTCCTACTGCATTCCTGCTGACAAAAATCAAAGCTCATTTATAGCCATGCTGGTGAGTTGCTGTCTCAGTTCAGTCAGGTTAATGTATTTGGTTAATATAATGCAGCTTAATTTTCTGAAAGAGAAGTATTTCATGCTTTTCTTTAAAGAACATTCAGCGTTGTCAATCCCATCAGGATTAAAGAAGAAAAAAGGTTTTAACTGAAGACTTAGAAACATTGACCAGAATCATGTCAAATTTTAATACCGAGCCTATGCCTCTATCACTCAAACAGAAAAAAGTGAGTTGGATGAAAAAACAGTTGACAAACTTCAGCTGTACTCAAAGGAACATTTTGCAAAATACTCACTTAAGCCCTTCTGGTCATTGTGAACATGAGTCATTCCACAGAATAAGTCTACTGCTAACCTTATCCAAATGCAAATATAACCCAGAGGGAACAGTCTGTCCACTGAACAAAAATTAATGTCAGTGATACATAAACACCATCAGATTCACATACCTGAACCCCCTCAAGCCAACTCACAAAAAAAAATTGAAGTGCAAAACTGAAAATGATGCTCTTTATTTGGATAGATTGCCAATGAAATATTGTAACATTGATGTTTTCTAGTGTAACCCTATATGATTAAGAACCTGAAATATCAGCGCCTCCAAGCAAAACAAATATTTTTCTCTGTGATTTCATTAAGATTTCAGCCTTGACCTCTCTGTTGAGAGAATAAAGTTGAATGAATAAAGTACAGACCATTTTGAAATGGAAAGACAAAGTGCATGAAGAAAAGACAAAGTAAAACTTTGATTAGGCAACTCTTCTTTTGTTGCCTGGTTCAGGCGAAAGCAATAGATCATATTTAAAGCATATGGTGACTAAATCTGCCTTCAGGTTTCTGAAGAATATGTCTCTGTGGGGCTGTTTCTGCCAATGGTAACATTTTCTTTTTTTATTTTTTTAAGGCTTAGAATTTGTTTGCTGGCAGCCACCTGCTAATAACACCGCTACAAATTAGTAGTGTGCTCAGGAGTGTGGACACGGATTAAAAAGTCATAGGGAGGGTGGGCTAAAACTCATCTAGTAAACCATAATATACGTTTTAAGCCACTTGTTTCTTATTTTGGAAATAAATTCATTTTAGGACATTAATTTCAAACAACAACTGGGAATGTGAACTATTTTCGGTTCTGTAACAGTAATTAGTAAGCTCAATTTCCAACTCCCTCCCCACCATTGCAATATACCATTTGTTTCAGGCAGACATAGATACTATACCAAATTTTGATCAGTAACTCAGTGGTGAGAATTACTATCAGTATCAAATTATAGTAAGTTTGGAACATTCCCTCCATGTCACTGAAGTGCCACAGCACATCCAGAGGATGTAGAAAACTAGCCACGACAGGATTATCAGTTAACTATGATTGAGCACAGTACAGGACCTCATCTGCCTCCACAGATCGGAGATGCATTCCAACTAGGTCTGTCTCTCCTGACTCAAATTGCTTATCATTAGCTCCTGCCAGTTACTACACTTGTTACAAATCTGTTTTGACTAGTTCAACCTTGCATTTGGCCAGGGAAGAGCACTAATGAAAGGCACCATCGCAACACTGTGATTTATTGCTCCTAGTAGTCAGTCAGCTAATGTCCTCTCTCAAACCTCTCTCTTCCAGACGGAACTCACCCTCTGTATATGTTTATGATTTAACTGACTTACTCTGAATCTAAGTGTAATTTTTCACACAGCAGATATGTTGGTGACTGTAAACAACTGATGAAAAAGAAATGGAAAGGAGTGTGCAATACTGAAAGACCACTGGAAAGCCTTGCCTGCCTTGTTTTAATGGTATTCAAAGGAAAACAATGACTTTGCATGTAACTGAAATGGGCAGCCTCCACACCATTCATTTATCCTTTCTCCATCACATGTATTTCCAAAATGTATTTTAAAGATTTAACCTTCATACAGCTGCTATTAAGCAATTGCAGTTTGAAAAAACAAGTCGTGAAGTTCAGCAAGTACCATATATTAATGCTATGAAGTTTCTTGCTACATGTTTTTTTTCTGCTCTTTGTTGCTATAATCCAGAGGTGTTACCCTCCTGTTTTAGGGAAATAATGAAAAAAAAAAACAAAAAAAAAAAAAAAAAAACATCTTTCAGCAGGAAATTGTCTCGCTTTAGAGAGAAGGAGAAATATAGGGTTTTCATAGCCATTGATTTTTGAGGAACGAAGTAGTTGATTTAATCATTTGTGTAACACCTGCCCACAATAAAGAGAAATAATCAGTTTCTGCAGTTTATACTGTTTTACTGATTCAACACATTTTATCTGAGACAAAGTCAGTAGTTATACCACTTTACTGAGTAAAGTTTATTTCAGCAGATCGATACTGACATACGGCACAGAAACCCAAGAGTGTGTGAAACAGCCTTCATAACTGTTCAAACACACCCCCTAACAATAATGCTGCAGTAATAGGAGCTCAGAAGAGTGCAGATGAGGCTAGTTTCCTTAAAACACAGCACTACAACATTCTAGAAATTACGCTTTTATCTCTAAAGTTTATTTTTTATTTCTTCTACCATGACAATTAAGACCCATTTTGAGACCAGTAAACTGCAGCTTGCTGTGGCAAAAGTGATGTCTTCTATCATCATTTTAGAGGGGAAATATAGGGCATACTTCAGTTAGACCTGCTCTGACTCTGCTGTACTGCTGCTCCTGCAGACAGATCACTGGTAGTATTTACTACTGCCAAAAGGGTTCCTAATGAAGTGATGCCAACTGATTGTGCTCTCATCACTGCATATACTATACTGCCTCCATGGTTTCTCTTTAACGTTAACTTTGTTTCACATTGAAGACCTCATATATTGAAACATACCTGAAAAACAAACCTCAGAAAACAGGATTTGGGACACCTTGCTTTTTAATTTGGGAGAAATAAATACATCTTCAATGGCTTTGGGAAATCTTACTGAAGAAAAGTTGATTTATAACTGACACACAAAATAGATCATAGTTAAATGCAAGGATAAAAATGGTAATTCCTCCTTACTGGAATACAGACACACACATGGATCAAATTTAAGAACTTGACAAAGCTAGCTGTAAGTTACCATTTAAGAATAATCTAAGAAATTTGAACATTCAGTCTCAGGCCCTACAGATTAAAAGTACGGTTTGAAGCTCAGGTTGAAGACTTGCTTTGACTGAATCGTATTTTACCTGAATTGAAGTTTTAGAGAAGTCAGAAACAGGTCTTCATCTTCATAGGACAGTGCTTGGCAGAGTCAGAGAGGTAAAGGTCTCAAATGATGAAGTTAGGTTTTATTCTCAATTGTTGCACATAAAGTTTTATTCTTTGCTAATTATTGCCTCAACTATGATGACAATGAAATCAACAGTAGCAGAAAAATAAATTTTCATTGACACCATATTATAATTTACATTTAATTTGACAGATTAGTAAATGATGAAAATTCATGATGGAGTTTAAGTGAGGAACTTAACTGAAAAGTAAACGAGTAATAGAAGCTTTCTCACTGCAGGACAACACACAATCTACTGCATTTGGTTGACCATGAATTTTTGAAATCCTGACATGAGCAGCCATTCAAATGATACCATGATTTACTGTCCCTTTACTACTGTTTTCATTCATGATTTCCCTTAAATTTATCACACATATTCTAGAGCAATTTTTACTAAGGATGGCAAAGAGCTTTAGAAAGTGAATTAACCAATTAATCAGAGCACCACAGCGAGGCATTGCATGCAAGCACATAGGAAAATGTGAATCCAGATCTGGACTATATGTAAAAGAACTAAATTCAAATGTCATGATAACAGAATTGTACTTTGTTGTTTGGGTGTAACTGAGCCTGAAAAGTGTTGAGGATTTGAAAATAAAAGTATTTGGGATGGGGTTTTTTGTGTTTTTTTTTTTTTTTCCAGAATTCTTTTTTTTTAGCAACAGTAAAAAATGAGAGCAATATAAAGGAGCTCTGTGAAAAGTAATCTATATTCTTTATATGATGGTCTTAATCAACAAAATCTATTATCTTCAATAAAATCCTCCTGGGCACTTTGAGCTGTGTAGCTGGTGATGGACTCTGCTTTACTGTTCACTTAGTTGCCTTTTCTAAAACTTTGCAAGGACTACCTATGCCTCTAAAGTCAGTAACGTCACACTTACTTTGGACAGCAGTTGCACTAGAGCATTTGTCACACATGCAATGATAAATAGGAATCATAAAGTTAACAGAAATATTTCCTGTGTCCAGAGACTTTCTGGTTAGCTTCATATAACTGTATTCATTATGTTAAGTACAAATCTGTCCAGAAAAATAAAGTGATATTCCCAAAGATGAAAAAACAAAGCTAACCTAGCTGTCACCACAGAACACAAGCAAGAGTGAGAGAGATTTCATTATTTTAATTACAACACTATTAATGAAGCCCTCACATTTTTGTAAGTGATGATATTTAATATGCAGCCTTGGAAGAAATACATTCTAGTTTACATAGGAAAAAAAAAACCCTGATTCTCAAAGTCAGCATAATAAACAACTTGATTTTTTTCAAGTGATATATCGAGAGTTATGAACAAGAGTAAATGTGTAAGTTTATACTAGAATATGTTCCAATATACTTTGTTTTGAACTTTTATTAGAGGAATAGGTCATAAGAGAAAAATGATCTTTAGAACAAGTAGTAAAAAAGCTCACTCCAAAACCAAAGCCATGATATTTCTCTAAGGAGATATCAGAAGTATTCTTTACCAGCAGAAATGAATCGAACTTGAATGAAACTTATGGATTCTAACTTACTATATGTTTTTGCACATGATAGTCTGGAAGCTCTACACAGCTGCACAACTAACCAAGTAATGGGTTAAAATCTACACCACACAGACTTCTGTAACAAATTATATAGATCAAGCCTTTTCTGCTTCTAAGGTGGACTTTATTGCAGCTGAAATCCAGCTTGTTTATGCTTGACAGATTTCCCATGAGAGCTACCGTTATATTTATCAAATGTACTTCAATGTGTGCTGCCCCATTTCAACAAAACTCAGAAAATCAGGTGAACTTCAAGCCTGGGAATTCAAGAGAACTATTTATTTTCTTTAAGCGATTTAATTAGATTAGGACCTAAACCCCAAATTCCAGCTCCCAGCTTCAAAATGTATTCAAAACTCAAGCAGGCTTTCCTTTATGTGAAATGCATAGCTCACAAAAAATGCCAAATTTTTATTTTGGCTGAAAGCCAAAAAAATAGACTGCACAATATTGCTATTTTGGACAACATAGGATGAAGCGCGTATCTCAACACAGAAACCTTGTTTCATGCGACACTGTCTATTTTAACAAATACATTTACGATTCAGAAATGTTCTAATCCCAAAATCAAAACTGTTTAGAACCACACTTATTGTTCAAGTAAGTTTGCCTGTCAGAAGATGATCACACTGTGAGTCACCATGACTCTTCTTGCCAGACAAGCGATATCCAAAACATACTTATGCTCTGCTGACCAAGAAGATCATCAATGGAAAGCTATGTAAAAAGTTGGGTTTCCTACACTTCAGCACCACTCTAAACAAATAAACATGTTACTTAGAAAGACTTGCAGAGTGACTAGATGTGCTTTCTGAAAATCCTGCAAGGGATGAAATGCTTCATAATAATAAAGTGAGTTTATAGTCCTCTCTCATTCAGCATTGTTTCTGCTCTGCACTGCAAACCAGCGATGTGGGGAAAGAGGCATGTTGGACCTGTCATCACTGTGATCTACTGTCAGATATGATAATATCCGATGAAACACCGAGACGAAAATGTTGGTTGTGGTTCTATTTCACAAACCCTAAAACTGCAGAAATAATTTATTTCTGTTGTATGACTACTACCCACACATTCCTTCCCAGCTACAAATTTTGGCTGCCACAGAAACCCTGTCTCGCCCAGTGCTCTGAAACTCAAGAGTGGCACCCAGTGGCTATTCTTTATTACATCCCAGTACTCGCAACAGGATTTTTTGTGGATCACTTAAAACCAATTTTAATTTTTGCAACTGCCTAAAACTATGTAAAAATTATGCTCATTAAAAAAGGCTTTGATAACTCTGCCTAGCTTTAGCAAGTTACTTTTTTTAAATTTCAATTTTCAATCTGATTTATGTTCTAGTTTTTTCTCGGCTTTAGTTCTCCTTGCTGGGGGTGTGTGTGTGGTTTTGTGTTTTTGTTTGCTTGTTTTTTGTTTTGTTTTGTTTGTTTGTTTTTGAAATATGACATCTCCTTTCTAATCAGCTGGGCATTATTCTAACAGCCTTTCTCTGGTCTGTACCACAAAAACAGTGGCTTCTGATTAAGTCTTCCCCTAGATTAAGTGTATTTCAGATGGGTATTTTGATTAGAGAAATTTAAACGGAGCAATAAAATTATATTTTTTAAAAAATCAGCAGTAAAATAAAAACTAGGAAATACTGAGACTGAATTATTAGCTAAAGAAAAAGAAACCAAAACAACAGCAGAGAGTTGCTAAGAAGATTTTATATTAAATAATGTGCTATAAGCTTTCTAGAACCCAAAGTTTAACTCCTGTCTCAAGGAGCTCAAATGCAAGAGAGCAAAAGCATGGATATTAAAAACAATATGAGAAAAATAAATAAACCTGCACAAAGACAATGTACATGTCAACAGTTTAAGGAAAATAAGTTGAATTTATATTTGTATTTGTTGCAGGTTTTAAAACCTTACTATCTTCTTTGAGGTAGATCATGGAAGCTCAGAGTCAAAAATTCCAGATGATAACTGCACATGCGTTCCACTCACAAAGAAAAATCTCTTCTGACAGCCTCAGCTCTCTATTTGCTATAGAAATTTGTATTTACTACAGAAATTTGTATTTACTACCTCCATATGAATATATATAATACACTTTGATTCTCTTCTTATCTGATTCCCTGGAATATCTTGTCATAGTTTTCAATAGTGCAAAAAATTTTTGCACTTAAGAGATAGTACAGTAAAATACCTCATCTTCACCATCATCCATATTGTAAAAAGACACTGGGTAAATGCTGTGGAAGGCTGCTGAGGAGCTAAGCTGGTAGTAGTGTGTGTTTGAGAGAGAGAACCCTTTGTTCTTCAAATGTTACAGAGCATAATCACCTATACGTAGCAAAACAGTTCCCCGAGCAACAGAAATACCATGCTTGCAAAAAAGTAGTCAGTTCACCTGCCTGTTCTTCAGGAAGTAGAGTGGCCAAAGCCTTTACTCTGGAAGCTGTAATTTACTGGCAACCACACATGCAAATAAAAATATTAGAAAGGTTTATGATCCTGGCTGAAATTAAACAGTGCACTGGTGACAGTATCAGTTCTTTACTAGTGAAAATGACAATTGCTACTGAGCTTTCTCAGACTCGTTGCAAGTATTAGCTGAGGGAAATACCGCACTACCTACGCAAAGAATTATTAATCTACCATCAGTTTAAATGAAAATACTTTTTTCCCCACCTCACTAAATATGCTTCTAAACATACATTAAAAATAAGTACCTCAAACAACATCAATATGAATGGTGTCTCACACAAAGACATCTCAACATCACCACATTACAACTTCATTAGACAAAAATCTAAAGAGAATAGACAAACCTTATGGCCCATCTTTAAGGTCACTAAAATATAGCATAAATAGAGAAAAGAATTCCAGAGCTGATGGCTCTTCATTGAGAAAATTTTGCTTTTTGTCCTTCCATGTTTTAATTTACAGAATGCTACTGAAAACAACTCATTTACTTCCAATATGCAAAGCACTGCAGAAGTAGGTTTTCCACGTAAAGCTCATCACCTTGAATTGTACCCAAAAGAAAGTAAAAAAGTGGCACAGGCTCTAGTGAGCAGAGGGGAAATACAGAGCCTATTATTAGCACTGTCAGCACAATGCACACATTGTGTGACTGCACACCAAGTCCCTTCTCTGCAACATGGCATCTCTTCAAGTGTTTCCCACAAATACGACCAGTAAGCAAGGTGCAGCAGGTAAGTGTTCTCAGAACATACCACTGTATTCAAAGCATACATAAGGGTGCTATAACAACTTATCATAATATTAAAAATACACATTTATATATAGGACAGCAATACAAGGAAACGAGAACAAGTGTGGTTTATGTAACTGCCAAATGCTTTGGACATATGTTAAAATATTGGGCAAACATGTATCTTCCATTTTAAAGATATTTTTCTGAAAGAAGTTGCCACTAAATGTATTATTCCTTCAAATATATCCTACACTTAATCAGAACGATTGCACCGGGTAGAGCACTCCTGACAGAAAAACAAAACGAAACAATACAGCCAAAAGAACCAAAACACCAGGGGAAAAAAGAAATTATTTTGAATCGGAAGCAGGGACCTAGAATTACACGCTTTCTGATATAATTGTGTAACACTACTGGCCAGCCTGCCTGACTGCAAAGTCAACACTCATCTAATGTGGACAGCTGAGTGAAAATGGTATTATTCCAAGAAGTTTTCAATAACTTAGCTTTCAATATTAACAAAACAACAACAAAACAACCAATTCTAGGCCCCAAACAAAAAATATTTTAAAATTTCTATTGAAAAGCGTAAATAAGAACTCTGAGATTAAATGCGACATTTAATCTGAACCCTGTCATACAATGCTCACTCTAACCTGTGATCTGAGATCATGCTTCACAGGGCAAGCAACTTTCTCTCCAAATTTGACACTGTTTTTATGGTCCCTTCCTACTTAAAATCATAGCTATTTGCAATGAAATACTGGCAATTAGGTGATAATTCCACTAAATGTGAAACAGTGATTTTTCCCCATCCTCCATTTCCAACACTCTGCCTGCCCCCAGCTGAGAACTAAAGCTTTCCTCCTCTTCAAAAACATCATCTTTCAAAAGGGTTCATAAATAACCTTCAGCAACAGTGTCCACTGTTCCAAAAGCTGGGATCTAAACTGGAACATAGAAACTCATATTCATGTTCAGAAAGGAAAAGGAATTTATTTTCACAAGCAGTGAACACGACAGCATTTTCTATATGTGGCACTGCTGAATCAGTGTCCTTGCCTTTCATATCACTTTTACAGTCTTCTTATCCTGGAAGTGGAATACTTCAAGCCCTCCAGGTTCAGCATGTACCAGAAATTTGTGCTCTAGCTACAGGCATGGATTTCATGAAGGTGACAGGGTTTGGCTCGTAAGGCAGTACAGGGAGATTCACTTCTCTGAAGGTTTTGAAAATTAGAAAAATAGATCAGCATCTCTTTACTGACCACAGCAGCTCAGAAGAGTAACTGAAGCCCAGGGATGGAGACAGAGAGAGCTTAACCCACTGTGCCCCTCCTGCCCTGAAGTGACCCCACAGCTGTTTTCCAAATGCAGTGGTATTGGAAAATGTTACACATTTTGATTAATTTAGCCCAAATATTCGCAGCAGTTCTCTGTTCTGATTATAATGAAAAAACTGCATATCTTTTACCTATTACTTTTCCTTGAAAAACTACATCACTATCCCCTTTTCCATCTTGAAAACAGCACTTTGCAAACATCTCTCTGAAGTAAGCTTCCAGACCAGATTATTAAGCTACAGGAATTCAACATACAATTCCCCTTGGTAGCCGGTAGATTTTGCTGAAAAGCCTAGTCCTAAAGTAGGTGGATCCCATAAATAGAATAGCATTTGTAAAGTTGCAGATACATGATTTTCTTAACAATAAGTGTTGACATGACAATCTCATTCAAATCATCAGATTTATTTTAGCTCTTACTTTGCACCAAAGCATATATAAAGAAACCCTTCATCTGCTGCTGCAGGAACGACTTCTCCCCTAAGATACCTTCCACATGTCCACAGCAAAGCAGGCCTAAATGATGATTCATTGCTATAGATTAACAGCACAAAAAGTTGCTTTTTTATCTGTGTGTATTTCAGAACAAGACACTGTGTAACTATTCAAAATACATAAAAAAGTCCAGTGTGTACCTACAGGATTCTCAAAGGCATCCTGTTGTAAGTGGAATATGAATCCTATTAAAGTATTCCTTTTTCCAATTAAGAGTCAAAATGCAAAATTCAGTAGGCTTCCAAAAACTTAGAGCACAAACAAAAGAGCTGTTTCCTATTATGCTGATCAGTAGATGGGTATAGCTTAATCTGCTTGTTAGAAGAGAAATACCTTGCCAAAATGAACAGATCTAATACCTTAATCTGTTGTGCCACAAGTGCTAGCCTATTAGTGAGCAAATTATGGAGAAGTCCAGACAGAGAACCACATACAATAACGTGCTTAGCAAAGCCATGCAGTGCCTTCCAGTGTCTGCAATTAACTATGGTTTACAGAGACCTCAAGCACCAACAGCTTGCTCAGTTAAAACCTCATTTTGCTTCCATGCTGGTTTCATTACATCTCAGAATGAACTGAGCTCTTTGAAAATATGATCCAGCCTATTCTTTCTTAGGCACAGCATGCATTACTACTCACAATAGGTTGAGTTCTACTGGATGAAGAAAGCTAGATGAAAATATCATCAGTAGAGTATGAAGGAAGTAACACTAAATCCTTAAAAACTCACAGTGCTCTCACCGGGGCTTTGGTAGCCCCTGAGAAAGTTGCATCCAAAACATAGTAATCATGGAATCTACTTATATGGATTCCTACCTACTATTTCTTCTTGCACTGTGTCCATCACTGAAAGGCTGAGGACAGTGATGGCAGCCTCAGTGAGAGGCAAGGTAAGTTGCACAATGCCCTGAACAGCTCCTCCAGCTCATGCCCTGTTAGCAAAACTTCTGTGACAGACAGGCTTCACGCAGTAAGACCTCAGTCTGCAGAAATGTCATCATGGCTCTTTCATAAGTACTAAATTCATTTGCAAAAGTGCAAGTCATAAAGACTCTAATAACATAACTTCATCTGTTGAAGCTGTTGATTCAATATGATGGAAATGTTTCATACATTTGTATTCATATCATTTTCCTAATGGTTCCAAAGGAGTTATTTAACGTCAATTAAATGCTATTATAATGTCAAAGGGAGTACATTTTCAGTATATTTTATTCTTTGTTAATACTTTGTTGCAGTATTTCCACACTTTTATTTCAATAATGATACAAAGTTAACTGACTATAAATGAACTGAAATAAAGAACAATTTCCTTTTGTCCCTAGAGCAAATTATATTGGAACTTGCTCGTCTGCCTGTCCAGTTTAAAATAGTCTCCTCTGTCTTCCAACAATGAACAAGAGGAGTAACTGTATAAAAAGTGTAATAATACATGAACGCTGTATAAGTAGGCCACCTTCCTTCTTGATGTATTTCTAATGATATTTTGACCCCTCTTTTCTGCTTTTAGCAACTGAGGAGAAACTAATTCCTTTTTGTCCTTTTCTTTATTAGTGTTTCATTCTCTCATGTTTCAGCTGGTTTTGGAGTCTCCAATATCTTCCTACATCTTCCCCATTTTCCTGCTTTATTTAATGAGTCACAGCAACAGTTTTCCTCGTTTTATGTTCCCCACTAATTACCAGACCAGACCCTGGTTCTACCTGGCATTCGAGCTCTGTTTTTTTTGAGCTAATTTGGATGCAAAACTTCTTTTTAACTCCTCACAATGACTCACATAGATGTGCTCTGTATAGAATTACCTCTATATTTTTATTTTTATTTAACCAAATCTGTGTTGTTCATCAAATTTTTATGAATAGGAGTATATGCTGCTATAAACCAGTACTTGTTAAGTAGTACCCAATGTGGTGGGAGTTTCTTTTATCATTTATTTATAAATGATTTCAGATCTGTCTTACATCTGTTCCTTATAAACTGGTACAGAAATGACTGATCCCATGGTGTAACAAATCTGATTGAAAAGCATAAAGTTCTTTCTGGGTTACATCTGGCCTGACAGATGTTTAGACTGATAGGGGTGAGAGAGAACAAAACGGTGAATACTTTTCTTCGCCTATAAGCCATACAAAAGACTGGTTAAGCATGGATTTTACAATTTGCTGTCCAATGTCATAGTTACATATTTCAAATGATGCTTTTTTGTCTCTAATGGCATCCTTCTTTCGAATTTCATGCTTATAGCCACCTGCTTACCATAGAAAACAATTAATTAAAGAGGGCAGTTACTGAGAAAGGGTAGAAGGGGTCAGTTTTGCAGCGGAGTATCTCACTCCTGCAACACAACATTGTTTAGCACTATCTTGCTCTCATTTCAGACACAAGATACATAATACTACAAAGGTGGCTACAGTAACCTTACCAATGCACTTTTCGCCCAAGTAGGAAAAAAAACAAAACAGACAGACACCCCCCAAAAAAAACCAACCCTCCCCCCCCCAAAAAAAAAAAAACAAAAAACAAGGA